>CM016562.1:43636695-43733950 GCA_003412495.2 Echium plantagineum
GCATCAGGTGTATCAGATATTCATTTAAAGGTTTCACGTGGGTACTGTACCCACTTGAAACTTCATCATTGGTACTTGTACCCAAATTGTACTATAACAATGGTACAATACCACATATTTATCAATCCAAAATAAATATGTGGTATTATACCATTGTTATAGTACAATTTGGATACAAGTACCAATGATGAAGTTTCAAGTGGGTACAGTATCCACGTAAAACCTTTAAATGGGTACCTGATGCACCGAATTATTGATGCACCGAAACCGGACTCTAATTAACACGCTCAATGACTCAATCGGATAATCTTATGCGAATGGGCTTGGAGATGTAATAACAACTTAATAATGGACATGTTTAGAGTAATATTAGTCTTGACTTAAATAACATTTAATCAAGACCCTAATTATATGACTCTAAATCTCTAATGCTCAATATAGTTATGGGCTGACCCAAAGTCAAAGCCCATGTTCAAGATTCTAATTGGGTTTTAGCCCATGAGTTATGTCTATGGTTTCAACCTAATCCATGATGACTAGAAACTTTAGTAACAATGATTTACCAATTAAGTGATTAACCGATTAAGTATCATTTTTCATTCAAACACAATTAATTATTTAAGGAAGTACTTTAGTAACAACTCTAGTGACTAGGAGGCTTACAAACACTTTTAATATCATAGGGTTTGATTTGAACAAGTCAAATTGTCGTAACAATCACCTATCTTTACAAAATGCTTTCAGTTCATTAACTATGTTTCAAAACGTACTTGTCAATAAACTATATTTCAAAATATATCTTACTTGGTCTCACACGTTAATTTTTTTTGCTAAGTGCGTGTGAAGGGGCCGGTTATTGTGGGACGAGTTATATCATATTTTTCTTTTGATTTTTTTTACCCTATAATATAATAAATAAAATGACCAAAACAACCTAATTACAAGTTATGTGCCCCTCACATGATATTATTAACGACAAGTCGACTAATTAGGTGATGGACTAGAACATTTTCAAACATATGTGATTGACAATGACATTTTGAAAAATAGGTGATGGACTGCAAATATTTTGTAAACACATGTGATTGTTGTGGGTGTTTGTCCTTTTAACTATGTAAGGAGATGGAGTGATTCTTTTATTTTACAAATAATTGTGGAAATTATTGAAATGATTCTAGAAAGTAAGTAAAGGTTGTAATTTGGTCATCAAAAGCTCAAAAGTTACAAATTAGTTTTTGAAATTGAAAAAAATTTGCAACTTATTAAAAAAGAGTAAATGGCTTGATTGATTACTAACGTTTGCTAAAAAACCAGTCGATCACCCTAGTATGACTTTGTATACTTTCGATCACTAATATTGAGTATTATGTATACTTTGGGTCACTCAAGCATTATTTATGTACAACCAACAATTTTTTTGACATTGTCAAGATTTTTACTAGGGGTATTTCTATCCGTCTCCAATAAATTTGTCATCAAGCTCAATTAAAACTTATCCCTTTCAAGTTTCAACTCTGTCCTCATTATCTTCAACTAAACTCATGATTCCATGTTGAAAGGGATGAGTTTAATTGAAGATAATGAGCACACAGTTGTAAGGGATAAGTTTTAGTTGAGCTTACTGACAAATTTATTGGAGACGGTGAAAAGTATCTCTAGAAAAAATGTTTAATGCCAAAAATTCGCGCCTTTTACATAAAGAAACGCTTGAGTGGCCTAAAATTTACATAATACTCAACATTAGCGATCGAAAATATACAAAGTCATACTAAGGTGATCGACTGGATCTTTTAGCAAACGTTAGAGATCAATGAAGCCATTTGCTGGCGGCAGTGTTAAAACAATAACGGTAATTGTGTCGTTGTTTTCCATTTTCAGTGGTAAAAGTTTCGTTATTTAAATACCACCATCAATTTTTGGACCAAATCATAAATTTTGTCTAATTTCACGAACTAATTTGCAATTTTTAAACTTTCAAATACCACATGATAATTATGCATAACCCACTTTGTGGGACCATTTCATGAGTTAGCTCACATTTAATATAAAAAGTTCAAAACAAATCTAGGTTTGAAGGTTATGCCGTCATGCATTACGTACGTCTCTTCATCCTTTACAAATATCCAACCATTTTAAGAAGGCCAACATGCTAGAGAGCCTACCAAGCTAATTAAAATAATCTATAATTAAACACTTTATAAATATTGTTGAGTAATAAATTATAGGAGTAATAAATTATAGGAGTAATACAAATACATAGGGTCATAATATCAAAAGGAGGTTCAATCGTCAAGACATCTTGCTATAGTGGCAAGCATGCTGACACCTCTAGCGGAGGTCTCGGGTTCGAGCCCTCTTGCTAGCAAGGAAGTGGTCAGAGAGAAGAATTTCTCTCACTAGTTTGATGCTAGTCGCCTCTTTCCTTGAATTTACGAGTTTACGAATTGTACTGATGTTTGGTGATTGTAATGGATTATTCGTATTAATAAAATCAAAGGGTAACCCCCATAAAAAAAAAAAAAAAGGAGGTTCAATCATCAAAACAATTAGATCCAAGTGAAATAAATACCACTAATAATAACTTTTCAATACCAAGTAGAACAACTTGCTAGATATAGTGATATATTTCTATTGGTGTTGAGTAAAGCTCCAGCTAAAGAGTGTCCAAAATATATCTAAATATAGAAGAAAAAAAAAGTTTAGGTATAAATCAATAATAGAGCCAATGAGCCAATAACCTTAGCAATGCATGCTTAATTACATTGTTTTTATTTTGACCAAACTTCTTTAATTTTTTAATTGGTGATCTAATTGTTGTCCACTTTAATTTCTTTAATTAGATGTATGAGTTGTTGGGAATAATTTTGGTACGTGACTTGCTTAATGCTTATTAGATATGCCTAATTAATTACTATTCCAATCATTTTCTTATTAGGTGTTTATTAAAAGAAGGGGATGAATTTTTTTTTTTAGAAAGGGATGAATTCTATTTGTAGACTATGTGTCATTATTACAAAATTCCAACTAAAATTAGGGGGTCAGATCATAAAAGTTTGGCTTTAGAACCTTGGATTTGTTTCTTCCTAATTTTGTACGTCATTTTCATATGCTACATCCAAATAATATTGGATTATTGGTGTCAAATGTGAGTATTTGTATATTTTTAGCAAAATTTGGTATAACAAATAAAGACGATTCAGGATTTATACACTAAATTGTCGATGACTAAATAGCTAGGTGACATCCGATCCAAACTTTTAACCAAGAGATTTTGGGTTTAAAACTTGTTAAAGACAATTTGTCTCATATTTACACTAACAATTTATTTGTTAAAATTTATGTATTTATATTTGAAATATCATTGAATTTTTATTGCCATTGCTAATTTCGAAGAAAAAAAAATTATACGCCAAGTCTTCTGCCATGCATTTCCCTACGCATCATGGTGCATGCGGATTGTGTAAAGACTATGATCTCAATTGGCAACCCCACTTTACTATAGCAGCTCAGGATATTAAAAAACTCGATATTTGTAATTTAGATCTCGTAATTGTAAGTAATATGTATTTGCTATAAGTTATAACTAGTGAAAATCTAATCGAAGTATAATTGTTGAGCCCTACTTTAACATCGACTCTGCTCTATATCAACGATTATTTAAATTTATATGAAAATAATACGATTTACATATATAAAGGCGGTTAAGTTAGGTGAAATTTAATGGAGAGTCAAAAGCGGTCATGGGGGTCGGGCACTTTCGGGACCAAAATCCCACTTATCAAATCAAACCTCTTTTCGGATCCGTTATCATTCCTCCTATCTTTTTCCTTGAGATACATCTTCTTTTATTTTTGTTCTTCTACCTAACATAGAATATCTTCATATATACTGCAGCCAAACACGAATTATTAAGGTTCCAATCCTGTAATTGTTGTTCGTCAACAATATATAGTAGAAATAGATGAGGAATGCCGGATACCCTAATGGTGAGTAACATGTTGATTAATATAGAGAAATCTCGAAATAGTAAATTCGAATTTGTATGGAGACAATATAATAGGAGTACTTATGATTGTAGGTTCGAAATTACTTCTGATTACGTATCTCGTTGATCGTATTTCTTGTAAAGTTACAACTATGATACATTATTTAAACTAGTGGTTTGAGCACAGTCTCGCCTGTGCAATAATTTTATTTTTTTCGTAATAATTTTTCAATAGTTGAAATTATAATTCATTGTTATAAAAGCAGAAAACAAAAAAATAATTGCATATGATCTAAAATTGTTACTATTATTTTTAAAATATTGAACAATTAATACAAAATAAATACTTACTTATAAAAATATTATTAAAAATATCTGCATAAATAAATAAAACATATATATAATTAAGATATGTTGGACAAGTTATATATAAAAACATGACTAAACATATATGTTTATATAAAATGGATGAAGTGGTAGTTATTTTTAAATTTAAAAATGGACACATGTCAAAATTTAATTGTGCCACATGGATAGCCTAGATAATCTCTTAGGCTTCACCAAATAAACTCTTCTCACATTATAGTATAGATAAATACTTACTTATAAAAATATTATTAAAAATATCTGCATAAATAAATAAAACATATATATAATTAAGATATGTTGGACAATATAAAGAGTTATTTATAAAAACATGACTAAACATATATGTTTATATAAAATGGATGAAGTGGTAGTTATTTTCAAATTTAAAAATGGACACATGTCAAAATTTAATTGTGCCACATGGATAGCCTAGTTAATCTCTTAGGCTTCACCAAATAAACTCTTCCCACATTATAGTATAGATTAGATCTCCACCCATAGCCAATTAATTTAGACACATACAATATTGAAAATTAAAACTTATTTATCTGAAAAAAAAATAGAAACAAACGAGTTATCACTATTTTGTAAGGGGGATCCGTAATTATTCCTCATAAATTGTACAATGGATAAATCTCGAACGGATCCGATGGTGTGCAAACCACATCAGTCAAATAAATCACAATAAACAAACCTTCTGTCACATGATCAATCAATAAAGTGTCGATAGGACGAATAGTCGGGGTAACCCTCACACTTGTGGGGTCCTTTTTATTTGTTTGATCATTTTGCTAATAAGGTTAGACAAAGGAACACCAACCAAATTGGTCTCCACATGAGGAGAACACTCGATCTAAATCATCACTTGCCCCACCATTCTTTCTTAATTTATTTTTTGGAGGTACAAATAAAATGAGATATATATTCACTTCAATTCAACATATTTTCATAATCATATGCTGGGTCTAAGTAGATTGTACAACGTAGGAAATTGACTTAATTAAAATTCGAAAGCATCTTCGATAGATACCGGGACCCCATAAGTATATTCCTCTCTCAAATTGAACGTTTCAAATTTATTTTGTGAAGCATTCATTTATTAATGACTAAATTTGGCCAAACTTCAATATAATGACATGGGTTGTTGGAATTTACTATACACCATAAATTCTATATTCTTTCTCATTTTTATGTCTTTTTCTCATAAAAAAAAAATCAAATATCGATTATTATTTTCGTTTTTAAGTATTTAAAGCAAATTGAAATCTATGTATTATCATAATAATAATAGAAACAAAATCGGTCTTTCATTTATATTTTGTATAAAATGTTATAAAATTTGTTATAAGTTATGAGATTTAGTTTTTTTAGAAATATTGCATTGATTCAATTCCTTAACCAGTTTACTAAAAGACATGTTATAATTAATTTTTTAATCTAATTAAGCTAGCTAGTAATTGACTCATTGATTCAAAAATTTTAGACTAGTAGTATCAGTCTCAATTTCTTTCTAGGAAGTCTCAGATTCCATTCACGTATAGGATTTATTTATAATAACATATAGGGTTAATGACACAATTGATCACTCATGTTTTATAATGTTCACTTTTAATTTTCAATCTAATAAAATATTTTATGTTATTGACTATTTTACTCCTCCAAATTAAGGATCAGTTTGGCTAAAAATTGAGTTTAACGAAAAAGTCAATTCACAAACCAACTGAAACATGATATTGAAACATGATTGATCAAAAAGATCAAAATGATACATGAATGGTGAACATTATCAAAACATGAGTGATCGATTGTATCATTAACTTAAATATATTTCATCTATTTTAGGGGTTGCTTTTGCAATATTTCAGGCTTCCGTCATCGTTATTTATCAACACTAAACTATCAACAGACTTTTACTTTCCAACGATCAAAGTCATGCTCGGTCCATCTATGGACTTCGAAAATTACACCCAAAACTATCTGGACTTCTGACTGGGCTCGATATCAAGACTACTTAATGACCATAATTTAATTTTGATGATTATAACCTCAAATTTTATTATTACTCATACTTTATAGAGTATGATATACTCATATAGGATAAATATTCGACATACATACCGAATAATATACGCTACCAATAGCATAAACTCTTGAGAGGGATTAAGGGTCACTAATGACAGTAGCTTAATTAAATTAATGAAAGAGCATAATGACAACATAATGGGACAGGTGTTGATTAGTAAAGCTAATCCATAAATAATGAAGCTCATAAGCTTAATTATAAGAGGACAGACACACATTCACAATAACTCAACGTTATTGGTTTGTCTTCATTATCATATGATCATGTCCATGTTCTCCGGGTTTTAAAGGAGAAGAAATTGTTTTAACATATCTATCCAATTACTTATATATTTAGATTAAAGACTGCTGACTTGGACTCAATATTCTTTTATTGCACATCCATCTTCATACCTCTTTTTTCTTTCTAATATTTAAAAAGTATTGAACCGTGTCAATAACTTAATAGTTTGGTGACATTTGTTGATGACCCGAGCTTCCAATAATTCGAAAGTCTTGGTTTTAACTCATGTTAGAGACAATTTATCTCATATTTTATTTTAACTGTATAGTAGTATTTATTAGCAGTTAGTGCATACTCTAACGATCTATTAGTTAAATTTTTATAATATTATTATACTTATGCTTTCGTCCATAATTGATTAGATACTTTTTCGATAATTATGTGATGTTAATCCTGCTAATTGACTTAGATGAACGTTCTTGGTAGAGAGTAATGTTGATTTCGATCTGTTTAACCTCAGGAGAAGATTTAAATATCATTATATTATAGGTACAAATATTGGCCTGGGTAGGTGGTGGAAGTAGATTTCACAATCTTGTACTGGGACTCACGGGTTGGCCATCCACAACTTGGATTTTAGGACGTATAATTCGATTAGTTCATATCTTCTATTACACTTTATATAATACTCCTTCTGTCCCTAAAAGATTGTCACATTTTGACTTTTATTAGTCAAACATTACAAAATTTGATCATAAATTTTAATTATAAATAATATTATTGTAAGTGGCACGGTTGCTCAAATGATTACTAATGATGTATATTTAAATTCATTTTGATCCCTGGATTAGCTTTGCTATTAGTATAATTTAGTGTTGAACGAAGAAAGAAGCTTACTTTTGGGACAAAATTGAAAATTTATAAATTTTGGTCTTAGAACTTTAGTTTTGTTCTTTCCCCGATCAACGTAAAATTTTATCAAAAAATATATTTAAGACCTAAATGCATTTGGAATTATTTTCACAATCGTACACCAATAAGGACTAAACTGCACCATAACTAGTTATTATGGTACTAATATAGCAGAACTAAATAATTGAAGCCGGCCTCGTACATGTCTAGATTGAATTGACAATCCGAAAGTGACATAATGGAAGAACAAGGATTAATAAGTATCCAACGTAAGAAAATAAGACGTGTTTGATTTAATTATGTAAGGATTAAGGAATAATTGGGGAGCAGTGCTGGATCTGTTCCCCTCTATCGGTAACATGTTCCTAATTTTAGTGTTTGATCTCTTCCTCCCATCAATTTCCATGTTCAAACAAATTTCACATTAATTACTTTTATTATGCTATTATTAACTTGCACGTCTCTTTTATAACGGAGTAATACGCCACAAATTCAAAAAACCCATGCCATAATAATAAGTCTCGTCTTTTTGTTAAGTATTAGCCACAAAATTGATGATTCAATAATCTTATGATATTTGACCAAAGATTTTGGGATCATATTTCGTTTGGAGACAATTTATCTTATCTTTTAATTTATTTTATTGTAGCTGTTCATTAGTTAGTACATATTCTAACGATCTATAAATTAATAATTATTCTATACAATATTCATAATAGCATTGTATTCATATTTCAGTGCTAATTTATGAAAAAGAAAAATATTAGGCACAAGATAAAAAAAATTGGCGAAGAGATCTCTTATTCAACTCTTGTCATTGATTTAGAAACTAAAAACACCCGCTATGTAGAATTTGCAAATCGTATTTTGTAGATTTTAATAGTTACGTTGTATTGGAGTCATATACAAATAAATATGTTCGATGTGACAATTTAAGAGAAGACAAAGATGTGTGTTGATAGTTCAAGTCCCAACGAATAGATTGGATTTAGGTATCTTTCTAATTTATAATTACTAAAAAGAGCAAATGGCTTCATCGATCACTCACGTTTGTTAAAAAACACTAGTCGATCACCCTAGTATGACTTTGTGTACTTTCGATCACTCATGTTAGGTATTATGTATACTTTTGGTCACTCACATGTTTTTTTGGTACAACTCTTGATTTTTCGAAATTTTTAACATTTTGGTGGATATTTTAGTCATTCTCTCATAATTTTGTCATGAAAATGTGGAGTGCAATCGAAGTTGATGAAAGTTAGTTGATGTAAGTTAAAAAATTATGTGAAAATGACTAAAATACTCTTACAAAAATGTTAAAAACTTCGAAAAATTAAAAGTTATACCAAAAGAATGTGTGAGTGCCCAAAAGTACACATAAAACCCAACATGAGTGATCGAAAGTATACAAAGTCAAACTAGGGTGATCGACTAGTTTTTTTTAACAAACGTGAGTGATCGATGAAGCCATTTGCTCTACTAAAAATCATGAGCATTTTAGCATATTAGAAACATTTAAAATCCTGTTTATAATGATATAAATTGTTTAAGCATTCACATTTATGACTTGGTACTTTTGTCTATTTCGTCCAACTCGGCTTGCTGCCTGCCAAGTCAACAACTCATGAGAAAAACATCTCTATTCAAATAATTGTTTCCTATATTAGAGCTACAAATAGGGAACAACTAAATTTAATCCATCGTCCTATGGGATATGAGTTGTACTTATATGCTTACAACTATTTTGTGAGCACCATGCTCACAAGGGTTTCATGGTCATTTAAGAAATGTTTTTTTTTTTTATGGAATGTGAAAAAGTAACACCAAATTTATTGCACTCCAAATTTATTACCATTTATTAACCAAGATAACACCCAAATCTGGAATCTTAATTATACAATTTTACAAAATATACTCACAATTTTAAACTTGAATACTTAATACATATAAACAATACAAATTTGATTGGTGTACTCAAATTAAATTTTTATTTTCTATTGTGATTCGTATAATTTGGTTTGGTATTGCATTAAGTCTAGTCAAGACAAATTCAATTGGTATTTTAATTATTCCACCAATTTTGGTAGTAATCATATTACAATTTCTTAAGCGGTTAGAGTTAATTTTGTGTTTAGAGATAATGAGAGATACCAAAATACATTTTAAGCATAAATAGTAAAGATATATAAATAAATTTTATGTGGTGTTATTGAAGAAATATGGGTGTTATTGAACAAGAACGAAACACCAGTGTGTATTAGTAAATGGTGTCACTAAAAATATATCTAAAATGAGATTAATACAAGAATTGTTTATTATTGAAGAAATATATCTAAAATGAGATTTATACTAGTAAAGATATATAAATAAATTTTATGTGGTGTTATTGAAGAAATATGCAACACCAATGTATATTATTCAGTGGTGTTATTGAACAAGAACGAAACACCAGTGTGTATTAGTAAATGGTGTCACTAAAAATATATCTAAAATGAGATTAATACAAGAATTGTTTATTATTGAAGAAATATATCTAAAATGAGATTTATACTAGTAAAGATATATAAATAAATTTTATGTGGTGTTATTGAAGAAATATGCAACACCAATGTATATTATTCAGTGGTGTTATTGAACAAGAACGAAACACCAGTGTGTATTAGTAAATGGTGTCACTAAAAATATATCTAAAATGAGATTAATACAAGAATTGTTTATTATTGAATAAATATATCTAAAATGAGATTTATACTAGTAAAGATATATAAATAAATTTTATGTGGTGTTATTGAATAAATATGCAACACCAATGTATATTATTCAGTGGTGTTATTGAACAAGAACGGAACATCAGTGTGTATTAGTAAATGGTGTCACTAAATATATATCTAAAATGAGATTAATACTAGAATTGTTTATTATTGAATAAATATATCTAAAATGAGATTTATACTAGTAAAGATATATAAATAAATTTTATGTGGTGTTATTGAATAAATATGCAACACCAATGTATATTATTCAGTGGTGTTATTGAACAAGAACGGAACACCAGTGTGTATTAGTAAATGGTGTCACTAAATATATATCTAAAATGAGATTAATACTAGAATTGTTTATTATTGAATAAATATATCTAAAATGAGATTTATACTAGTAAAGATATATAAATAAATTTTATGTGGTGTTATTGAATAAATATGCAACACCAATGTATATTATTCAGTGGTGTTATTGAACAAGAACTGAACACCAGTGTGTATTAGTAAATGGTGTCACTAAAAATATATCTAAAATGAGATTAATACTAGAATTGTTTATTATTGAAGAAATATATCTAAAATGAGATTAATACTAGTAAAGATATATAAATAAATTTTATGTGGTGTTATTGAATAAATATGCAACACCAATGTATATTATTCAGTGGTGTTATTGAACAAGAACGGAACATCAGTGTGTATTAGTAAATGGTGTCACTAAATATATATCTAAAATGAGATTAATACTAGAATTGTTTATTATTGAATAAATATATCTAAAATGAGATTTATACTAGTAAAGATATATAAATAAATTTTATGTGGTGTTATTGAATAAATATGCAACATCAATGTATATTATTCAGTGGTGTTATTGAACAAGAACGGAACACCAGTGTGTATTAGTAAATGGTGTCACTAAATATATATCTAAAATGAGATTAATACTAGAATTGTTTATTATTGAATAAATATATCTAAAATGAGATTTATACTAGTAAAGATATATAAATAAATTTTATGTGGTGTTATTGAATAAATATGCAACACCAATGTATATTATTCAGTGGTGTTATTGAACAAGAACTGAACACCAGTGTGTATTAGTAAATGGTGTCACTAAAAATATATCTAAAATGAGATTAATACTAGAATTGTTTATTATTGAAGAAATATATCTAAAATGAGATTAATACTAGTAAAGATATATAAATAAATTTTATGTAGTGTTATTGAAGAAATATGCAACACCAATGTATATTATTCAGTGGTGTTATTGAACAAGAACGGAACACCAGTGTGTATTTGTAAATGGTGTCACTAAAAATATATCTAAAATGAGATTAATACTATAATTGTTTATTATTGAAGAAATATATCTAAAATGAGATTAATACTAGTAAAGATATATAAATAAATTTTATGTGGTGTTGTTGAATAAATATGCAACACTAATATATATTATTCAGTGGTGTTATTGAACAAGAACGGAACATCAGTGTGTATTAGTAAATGGTGTCACTAAAAATATATCTAAAATGAGATTAAAAGTAGAATTGTTTATTAGTGAAGATATATATCTAAAATGAGATTAATACTAGTAAAGATATATAAATAAATTCTATATGGTGTTATTGAAGAAATATGCAACATCAATGTATATTATTCAGTGGTGTTATTGACATGAGACTGAGAAAATTCATTGGTTTTTGATTGAAATAATTAAAATTAGAAAAAAAGTTATACTTCAATTTATTTTAAATGAGATTAATACCAGAATTCATATTTTCGACATTGGTGAGCTGAAGTAATTATTGCATTTAGCTTCCTCTCTCCAATCTCAATTAATTGCTAATTACTCTATCATTAATACCCAAAATACCACTATTATTGTTTTTCTACTTAAAGATGTAAGGACAAAAATACCCAATTAAATATGAACCATAGGATTAAAATATCACTTAAACTCTTAATCTAACGGCTCAGATAGTTGTGAGCACCATGTGAGCATGACCTCCTAAGCATACAAGAATTTTCTCATATGTTATCATCATTAGTAGAGACAACTTCATAAGTGCGATAAAAGAGACATTAAAATTTACGGACTACTAAATGAGGAGTACCATCTTTGCAGTTTCGAAACCGACATTTGCTTACGAACATGGATTGTTGGAGCAATTCTTTTACTAAGTGGGGTAAATCCTACTTTTCGTCCCAATAAATGGTAATGTTGCAATAGTACCGCAGTAGTCTCTTATGGGATTGTAAACGGATCGAACTATATCGACCGTAGCTTCGTTTGAATTAATTTGGTCCGGACTGATTCACACCTTAAGTTCAATTCACTCCGAAATGTGCGAACCTACGGTTCAAAAGTTCTAGTTTGCAGATTCGGGCGGTGGTCGGTCCAGTCTTTGCAGGGTTCACAAAAAGTTCGGCCTGATTCTCAAGTTCGTCTCAAATTCACTCCGATTCTCGCACGGTTTACAAAATGTTCTGTCATGTTAGCAAAAAGTTTGAGATTGGGTATTAGGATAAATGAGTGATGAATATAAGATGAATAGATGTGGGTGGATATGTGTTTAAAATTAGAAGTTTGAAGTCTGGACTTAGAGTATAAATATACGTATTAATAAGCGAACTGACTAAATCGAACAGTTTGGTCCGATTTGTTAAACGTTGGATTTTACGTTTGGTTTGATGTTTAACAATGAGCATCGAGCCACGAGCTGACTCGACTTTGTATACTCACTCACAAACATAATCTATGATAATGTATATTCGATTCGCATTTAGTACATAATTTAACTGTGACTTTAGGACGTGATATTTTTATTTATTTTGAGGTCAAAATATAATTTATAAAAATATGAGGTAACCTTTTACTTATTTATGATGGAATTTAGTACTCCTTTATTGTAGGGTCCCCAAGGGAGCATATGATAGGCCGGCAGTACAATGTAGACAATAAGTGAGGTCATAAGTTGATATCGGGCCCACTGCCCACGTAAAATTATCTGATGAGTTGTACAATTGTACCCCTTTTGGACCACATTGAAAGGGATATATGGATGTAGTAAAAGGTTAAAAAAGACATAACACCACGTGTTTGGAGTGGGCTCCACACTTACTGTAATTTCAGTAGTGGGCTCACCTGCGGGTCAAATCTAGGATCAACCATGAACCTCCTAAAAATATTGTATGACGTATCGCTTTCAATATTAATTTTTCATTTTCAAATGCTCAATTATCGTGACGGATCTAGGCGTATGAAAGTGTCTGTTCGAAATTGTTATAATTTTCAAAATGTCTGTTCAAACACTTAAATATATTCAAATATAATTTTAAATGCTAATTTTGACACTAACTT
Source organism: Echium plantagineum (assembly GCA_003412495.2). Lineage (NCBI taxonomy): Eukaryota > Viridiplantae > Streptophyta > Magnoliopsida > Boraginales > Boraginaceae > Echium > Echium plantagineum. Next base: position 43,650,399 of record CM016562.1, read on the forward strand.
TTTCATTATACATATATAATTTATTCTTTTTTTAAAAATGCTTGTTCGAGTGAATACCTTAATAGGTCCGTTACTGATCGGCGATGTCTCAATAACTTCATGATATCAACCTAAAATTTCAAATTTCAATTAAAAATCTAGTATTTAATTCTCTTCGATAGTATTTGTTATTTTAAATGTTTATTAATTATTAATTTTTGTAATCATTAATCATATTAAAATTGTATTTATACTTTATCTCATCATTAATTTACAAATATATATTGAAAATATAACTATTCTGTTATAAATACTGTAGTCAATAATTTGTTACTCTAGAATGACCTCTTAAATTTTATGTCGACATGTTTGTATATGTAATTGAAATGAATTTTGAAATTGACATACAATTGGCTCCTCAAAGATTATACGTCATATAGGGTTCAATCAAACCCGTATTAATTTCAATTTCATACAACAAATATAGCTTAAGGATGAAAATGTTCAGATAATAAAAAGTTACTAAATTATTGTGAACAATCTATTACATGTTTCAATAGAGTACAATATTTAATTCTTTTTGTTTGTTTATAAATCAGCTATAAAAAAAAACCTTGTTATAGAAATTCAGGTCATATGCTATAAGACTACTAATCCATTAGTAATATAATATTAAATTCTATTAATCATGAAATACAATATTGTGTTTTGCATTGTGTTAATTTTATTTGGTAAATTTGTATATTATAAAGTCTGAGATCATCAAACTAAGGGCCCTGATAGCTCCTTGTTCGGGTATGATGTCAGATGTTGGCGACGGATGTGCCTCGCCAGATCAAGAGACTAGAGCTTGTCCATTAACCACTTCGAAACACGAGCTTAGCTCTCAAAGGGAATCGAACTTGGGTTGCAAAGAGGCGAGGCTGCTTCGAAACACAAGGTTAGCTCCTAGAGGGAATCGAACTTGGGTTGCATGAAGAGGCGAGGCTTCTTTGCACTCTAGTTCTTTTCCAGTTGAGATAAGTAGAGTAGTATACCTAAACTTTAAAAGTACGAAACTGCTTACAAACATTTTCATGTACTTCTGTCCTAGAGTGTACGAAGAAGATAAATCGTAGGATATGCGTTGTCTGATCTTTCCTTTTGAACCACTTCAAAAGAAAATTTGGTTCTTATGAAAATCGAAATTATATTGTATGAAGATGCGAGGTGTTGTTAAGCACTCTAGTTCATTATTAGTTTAATTATGTCGAGAAGTATTAAATTATTAAATAGTAGTAGTAGTTTATGTTATTGAAAAAAGTAACAGATGATTGTTGATTGGACAAAGTATGTTTGGTTTATGCTGGGGTTTAGTTGAACTACAACCTCTGTTGCCTGATTCCAATCAGACGGCAAATCTTAATATTTTAACGGCGACGTCACGTTTCTCTAGCCACCGTTTTAGATTCCATGCCTTCACATTATTCTAACATAAATTCTTGGCTTGGATCCTATAAATCCAATTCGCATAAAATTTTCAAATTATATTCCTCATTAATAAAAAACTTAAAGTGATATTCTTATTCTGAGGTTAATTATATATGTATGATAATGTTTATTGTATGGCATATTTGACTAACCAAATAGATAGGGTGAGTCTTGTACTTTATTTTATGTTTCTCAAAGATGAAATCTTGCATAAATTGTTACTTTTTTGCACCGAGTAAGACCTTTTGTATAATTTTAGGATTCGATGAATTTTATCATAATGGGGTCTGGTTACTTTTAACATTTAAATTTAAATATATAATAGATTTTTGTGTATTATTTAAGACATGATTTATTCGTGATCAAATAATATATTTTTACTGTATTTATAAGTTATATGGAGTCGTCGAGGGGAGAAGATAGTTATGGCACAAAGTAACTATGCTAACTGATAGACCGTTAGATTAAAATATGAGACAAATTGTCAACTTATCTCCCATAATACTTTAATCCAATATTTTCTAGTTGGAATTTCAAGTTAGATGCCACCAGTCTATTGACTCATCATGAAATCAGTTTCTATTGTGCAGTCTAATATATTAGCTATGATGTACAATCAAATGTCTGTGTGAGTTAGTATTTTGTTAAGTTAGTTTTTTGTTTTCTTAAATTACGAAGACAATAAATTCTGTCACTGATTGAAATTAAATCAATAATAAATTCAAGTAGTTAAATGAATTTGAAATATTTATTTTCTAAGAACAAAATTAAAAATAAGATAAAAGAACAATTTTGAACTTTATCTCCTATTATTAGGAGATTTTTTATTACTCCATGACATGTTATTTAGGTAGTTACAAACTAAAATAAATAAATTAATAAATGAAAAAAATAACTATTGAAAGTACATGCTTACAATTACCAACTAAAATAAATTAATAAATGAAAATTGAGAGAGCCATGTGACTTTTTAAGAGCTTAAACACTACATATAATATAAATAAATATATAATACTATAAATACTTCACTTTGGTTTGTAATTCTTATTGTAATTACTACTACTTTTCATATTGTAAGAAGTAATTTAAGTGTGATGGAAAACTACATAAAAACAAAAGTAAACTTGTTTACACAAGTTTGAAATTCACTTTGTTGAAATTGTATATGTTGATAAAATCTTGAAAGGCATCATTGTCAAAAGGTAAAAACTAATTCCAAGTCCCTACTTTCCAAGGCCCCAGTCGAACCAGTGAATTCAATGTTGGATATTCATTCCAACCTCAGATTCATTGGTTCGGTTCTAAACAACAATTCAATTTTTCATTATTATATAGCGAACCAGTGAATCTAAGGTTGGATATTCATTCCAACCTTGAATTCACTGGTTCGGTTGGGGCCTTGGAAAGTAGGGCCTTGGAATTATATATACCCTTGTCAAAATGACAATATCCAAGTTGAAAGAATATGCATTATTGCTTTAAAAACAGTATACAAAGAACAAGGAGATTATTTTGCTAAAAATAAAGAAGCAACAGGGAAAGTGCATCTAGTGCATTAGTAGTTGCTTTGACATTATAGGTAAGTTTTTTTTGTTGTGTGCCCAGAATATTCCAATTAAGTGATGAGACTTACATAAATATTTATTTATTTTCCAAGACCAATTAAATGTATCAATTAAGTGGTTTATATATGATGTATTTTTAAGTTGACCACATACATGTATGATTAAATGAGTTATTTTGACACATGTATGATCAAATGAAGAATAGTATAAAATATGTATGATCAAATGATTTATTAGTCCAATTTAAATTCCTCAAAATTTAATATGAAATAATCATTTTACTCCTCACGTGATACCATTAACGGACGAATTAACAGTGTAATGAACACAGTGGTATGTTGAATCACTTTTTTAAACATTTATGATCAAATGATACATTTTAAAATATGTGTGATCAAACGATGAATGATGTTTAAAACATAAATGATCGAACGTGTCATTAGTCTTTACATATATTTAGGCCGAAGACTTTTATATCCTTTCATATTAGATCCATCATTTGCAAATATGAATTTTTAATGACAAATACCTTTAAACTTATTTTTACGGAACTATTTTCACGAGTTAATGCATGATTCATGTTTTCTTTTTAAACAATATTAATACATGGAAATACTATATATTATCAAACATGAATCATAAAAATAAAATTAATCTGACAAACTACTTATTTTATGTAAATCAAAATATTGCTTTATATAATTTGATTAGTCTATTAGTACTATCGACAAAACCAATTTTAACCACAGTTAAAATAATAAAAAAATATAATCGAACATTAATTTACTGCAAAAGAAACCAAATTTCGATTTGTATCTTGCTAGCTAATACGCAGTATATCAATAATAAACTCTTATTAAGCAGTTTGTTTAACAAGAATATTTTAATTTGAAATTAATATATACTCCCTCCATTCCTAAATGATTGATACATTTAATTTTTGACCATGACATCTCATTAAAGCGATAAGAAATTATGCATGCAGTCATCTTGTTTGATTCGTTTAATATGTATTTTTGAAATATCAACTTTTAGCACTTTTTCACATGTAAAATAAAAAATATTTATATTTTAAATCGTATTTGTTGATCGTGAAAAATTAAAATGTACCGATCATTTAATAACGTACCAACTAATAACTAGCTACTAATAGTTATATGACACGAATGGAGTAGAATGAATTTAATATTGTGAGGAGTTGAATGTCCAGCTCCATACCCACCCATCCCAACCTCACCACCCAACCACCCACAATGACCATAAAACTAACCAAAAAATTAGTAAAAAAGAATGTAAAGAAACTGTACTCACGTAAAGGAGACAACAAACCTCAACTCAAACACCTCAATTAACCTTGGACGAATCACAAAAGTTTTATAAAAAGAAATATCACCAAATCGAGGCGTATATTAAGCTGTTTCTAGGATTCCTTAACGGCGTTAAGACACACCCAAACAATTACTAACATAAAAGACCCCAAAAGGACCATACTGCCCCTCATCAAAACTTTCTACAATAAAACTCAATTCACCTTCTGACGAATTTTAAATCTACTTGTTTGAATCGGGTGTCGAACTAGTATCAAATTATTCTTTAGGTTGGTAACATTACTCTATGTATACAATTTGTTAACTAGTCGAGTTCAAGAGATTTCATATTACATGAGTCGATAAAATATTTTGGCGAGTTGGGTAATTTTCAATTGGTTTGGATATAGAGCAATAAATCATCGAGTTTGCTTGACAAATTTTGAGTCTAGCTACTTGAGTCAAATATCGAGTTACCAATCATATGCCTAACCTCAATCTATATTTACATGATGAAATATTATTATCCACTCAAACTGTATTTTAGGAGTGAAAGTACTATTTTATTCAAACAACTTTATATCCACGAAGTTAGTATTTCATTTAGAATTGAAAATATCATTTTACTTCCAACTTACTTCCTCATTTGTTATACTTTCAAATAGAGGGGACGAAATGATAATTTTATTCTTAAATTGATATGAGGTAGGGCGGGAGTTAGGGTTCAAATGTTTTACACACCCAATTAGTAGCCAAATAGTGTTTTTTAGAAATGAAATTATTTCTCATGCCCCTCCTATAGGTACAATGTGTAAGAAAAATTTCATAAAAGTAATAACTTTTCTTAAAAATACTATTTGGTGTGTATAGTATTTTCAGGGGTAAGGGTAAAATGATTTTTCTTTTTATAAATTAGAGATGAGATGAATTTTAAATCGAGATTTTCTGGTCACTATCAATAACCTTTTTCATTTAGATTATTCGACTAACCCAAGGGTAAAATAACAATTTGAGTCCTAAAAAGAACACTTTGAATGTGTATATAGAAACTCATCTTTCTCTTACTTCACTTCTCAAGTTCCACCTCTCTCTCTCTCTCTCTCTCTTCATCAATCAATCATCACAACCAACACTTTTAGCTCAAACACACTCTTCTCACAACCCATCAAGAGAAAATCTTGAAAATATATTAAAGGAGGATAACAAACAACTTTCTTCCTCACACTTCTACCCTTATTTCACTACAATTTGAAGCCAAAAAATGTATAAATATGGTCATTTTCCACAACCCAATTTCTTCTAGTTGATGTTTATTTGGTTGTCTTCACTATTATTATCATCATGGAATTTAATGTAAACCCAAAAAGGAAGCATTTTTAAGCTTTTTTTGGTAATTTAGCAACTGCCCACTTGTTTTTCCTGTTGAATTAAACGTTTTCTTGACTCCTGATGGCAAATAGAGGGTCTTTTTCACAGCAACAGCAAAGCAATTTATCTTCTAAAGGTGAGATTTTTACTACTTTTTTTATATGAAATATGATGGGGAGTTCTAACTTGTATCTTGGTTTAGTGTGTTTGGTATTGCAAAAAATGTTTCGAACCAAACGGAAACAGACCAAGCCTTATCCGACCAAGTGGGGTTGTCTATATGAATACGATGTCTCCAATCAGCATGTGTTGCAAAATATGTTTGTTTTAGTGAATTTTGTTGGTTTGTTTTCAGGGTGTAATGATCTGTACATGGAGCTATGGAAGGCTTGTGCAGGTCCTTTGGTGGATGTTCCAAGAGCTACAGAGAGGGTTTACTATTTTCCACAAGGTCATATGGAGCAAGTAAGACTTTTTTTGTTTTTCTCATTGTGTTTTAAGTTCTTTTGTTTTCAATTTTTATTTTGTTTTTAGAGTTTCCCAGTTTTTTTGAGATTTTATAGCTGAATGTGAACAATTTTCATTTGTTGTGTATTTAATTTCGATTTGATAGATCCAAAATTTAGTGGTATTAGAGTTATTGTTTAACCATTTTGGGCACGCCTTGTGGTTTAATCGTTTGTTTGCGAAATGTCAACTGAAATCGAATAACATAGTAGACGTTCTTATGTAATTGTGCTGGTGTTTGGTCAGTTGGAAGCTTCAACAAATCAAGAGTCAAGTCAAAGGATACCGAAGTTCAATCTGTCGTCTAAGATTCTTTGCTCTGTCGTGGACATTAAACTTCTGGTATGCTTTTCGATAGCTTATATTGTTTCTGACTTAGAGAGTATTTTAGATTTGTTCTTCAGTAGGCCAAATGCAAATAATAAGTTCTATATATGTAACTTCGTCATTCATGGATGGGTTATATCTTCGTGTAGGCTGAAAAAGACACAGATGAGGTCTATGCACAAATTACTTTGATGCCGGAAGCAGATGTAAGACCCCATGCTCGTCTGTCATAGATCAGCGATGATGGATTTACTACTTAATTTCCTTTTGTGTATCTCCAATCTATATATGATGATATTGTCATTTGAACATTTACAGCAAACTGAGCCTAAAAGCCCCGATCCCTGTCTTCCCGAGCCTCCAAAACAAACGGTGTACTCATTCTGCAAGGTCTTGACAGCATCTGATACAAGTACACATGGGGGATTTTCGGTACTCCGCAAACATGCAACTGAGTGTCTTCCTCAACTGGTAATGTTCTATTTTGTTGGATTTTCTTCAACTTTTTATTTTATTTTTTCATGTTTCATATTTAAACAGTTATAATGCTCTCTACAGGACATGACCCAACAAATACCAACACAGGAATTAGTGGCTAAGGATCTTCATGGCGTTGATTGGCAATTTAAGCATATATTTAGAGGTATTATTTTCTTTTTTTAGCCTTTTCCTCCAAGTACTAGATAATCATCGTAGGTTAATAATTGAATCTGGAAAACAGGCCAACCAAGGAGGCATTTACTTACTACCGGATGGAGTACTTTTGTTACTTCTAAGAGATTGATTGCTGGGGATACTTTTGTGTTTTTGAGGTATTTAAAGATCTTGTTTTTCAATGTAACTTGTGTTCTTCATGAACCTCAACTTTATGAGACAGTTTATGAATGGTCATAGTTTTCTTATAGTTCTTATTATGTCTCTAATGTGTTTTCAGGGGAGCAAGTGGGGAGTTACGTGTTGGGATTAGACGTCAGGGTCGTCAACCGAGCTCCCTTCCATCTTCTGTGATATCTAGTCATAGCATGCACATAGGAGTGCTTGCTACTGCTTCACATGCTGTAACAAATGGGTCCCTCTTTGTGGTCTATTACAAACCAAGGTTATAACCGTGATATTTTTTTATTGAAGTAATTTTCCACTATGAATGCTGAAGTATATGTTTTTCTTTTTCTATTCTTTAGAACCAGCCAGTTCATCATAGGCTTGAACAAATATCTGGAATCTGTAAATCATGGCTTTAATTTGGGTATGAGGTTTAAGATGAGATTTGAAGGCGAAGATTCCCCTGAAAGAAGGTAGTTTATGATTTTCAGGTATTTGTTTATTGAAAAGACGGTTCTGAGATTATTGATCCAATTTCATGTAATTTCTTCACATTAATAGGTTTACAGGTACAATCATAGGAGTTGAAGATATATCGTCTCAGTGGAATGACTCTAGATGGCGATCGCTAAAGGTTAATGCTTAAGATGATTTTAGTTTTAAATGCTATGGATAGTGGAAGTTTGGTAACTAAGAATTCTACTGTTTTCCAGGTCCAATGGGACGAACCTGCGTCCATTTTGAGGCCTGAAAGGGTTTCACCTTGGGAGATAGAACCTTTTGTGGCTTCAATTCCCACAAGCCTTGGTCCACCAGCGATGATGAAAAATAAAAGGCCCAGGCCCCAAATTGATGTTCCGGTGGTTCATGGTGAGATAAAATTTAGCACTTGCGTTATTTATGATCTTCTTTGGTGTGTTGATGCATCTGATACGTGTCTCCTTTGTTGTAGAATTCGTACAATCAGATGCATCATCATTTTGGAATGCGCCTCACCAATCAGTAATAGTGAATGGTACTCTAAAAGGGCAAAAGAATGAGCATAATGTTCCCTTACAAGTTTGGCAAGTGAATGAGAGCTCAGCACTGACCAATAGCGGCAGTAACTGTACTCCAAAGGCCCGTGTTGATGGAGACTGGTTTTCTGGGTCTAATGTAAGTGCTTCTGTCAACATGGTTGTTCATGACACAGAAGACGGTAAAAGTATAACTGGTTGGTCTTTTGCCCCAAACTCCTTGGAATATGCGGAACATAAAACCCACTACTCGCCTCAGCTAAGTAGTGAGAAGAAGACTGACAATTTTGTATCTTGTCGCTTGTTTGGAATTGATTTGAATACGTCCTCACCAATCGTCCATATGGAAAAAACGGCGGCGTTGGAAGCGGTAATCATGCCTGCTAATGCTGGTGACGGATGCTTACCCAGCACCCCCACCGTGGTTTCAGATAATTCTGACCTTTCAAGGGAATCCAAGGATCAAAAGCAAGGACAGCTGCAAGCATCTCCAAATGAGGTCCCACCCAAGCAGAACAGCTCTACTAGAAGTCGCACCAAGGTATATTATAGTTTGCTCAAAATTGTAGTACACGTTAGTAATAAGTACATCGTCGTTACATTTATCTGGGACTATGATTGGGTACTGAAATTTTAATGTCCTGTGTGTTTGTGGATAAGGTTCACATGAAAGGGGTTGCTGTAGGCCGCGCTGTGGACTTGAATGTGTTAAAAGGATACGATGAACTCTTAAAAGAACTGGAGGAAATGTTTGAAATTCGAGGTGAGCTGCAGTGCCGTAAGAAATGGGAGATTGTTTTCACTGATGATGAAGGCGATATGATGCTCCTGGGCGATGATCCATGGATGTAAGTTCAACTGTTCTACTAAACAATATTTGACAATTGAAGAAGAATGTGTATGTAAAGATAGGCCCTGGTGGTCTGTGTGGCTAATATCCTTGAATATTTTGCAGAGAATTCTGTAACATGGTTAGGAGGATCTTTATATGTTCCAGCCAAGATGTGAAGACAATGTGTGCAGGCAACAAGCTCCCTTCAACTTTTGGTGATAAGCTTGAAGCATCACTAGTCGGTGTGGAAAACGTTGATGACTGATTTTCAATTTTCTCCTTTTTGTATCTTAACGTCCCTCGCTTAGTTTTTGAGATATTTTCTTCTCTTGTATGAGTCGCGTTCCCATGAAAGGTCGGGGATGTAGCACAATCAACAAAGATTGTCCATCTGTTGGAGTGTAATAGTGTATACATGTTTAGGTCGAGCATTTGTGTAAATAGAGGTTGTTTCTGGTTCATGTTTATGTATATAGTTGTGTCGTATCGAATCAGTAGAATTTGGTGGATTGTTTGACAAGTTCTTGCTTGTTTATTGCTAATTGCTCTAGTGTTTTGCTATCTTATTAAACAAGTTGCTATATTAAAAGGGTGAATGACATATGGGTCCATGAGTTTTACATTAAATGTCAATTAGGTTCCTGAGATTTTTTATATTATCACCTTGGGTTCATTTATCAATTTTGATGATCTCAATTACTCTTATATCCTCGTTCATTTAATATCTTGTTATATTTCATAGTAATTTTTTTTTTATGTTATATCAACATTTTAATAGATTTTTTAAAATACATTATATATATGTTTATACTTAATCCTAATATTTTTAATAGATAAAAAATGTAACTAAAAAGCATTGTTTCATTTTTTTAAAATTAGATTTTTTTTTCAAACACAAATTAAGCACATTAGCAAATTTAAATCGATTCATTCATATAATGACAAAAGATAGTTTAATCACCACATTAAATTTACAAAGCATGATAATAACACCCCTACAACAAAAACAGCTTTCTTAGGAGAGTTGGATGCTTTCAAAAGAGATTTGGAAGTTGGTACATTCTCTTCCACCAATACCCTCATATTTTGTCATTATTTTCATTGCAAAGTTAAAATATTTATAGCTAAATTGAGAAATTTATTGTTACGAAATAAAACTAATTATGTATATCGTATTACCATTAATAATGATTAAAAAGTAAGAAAATAATTTGTGGATCTAATATTTCTTATATAATTATTTTTAAGAGAAAAGAAACTATGGTAGTTATCTATACTTAATTAAAAGTTTATGATGTAAATAAAAAGAGGTATAATAGTCAATAAAACATTTTGTTTAAGGACCTAATTGAAAATTATAATAAAACTCAAGGACCTATGGTAGTAATATAAAAAACTCAGGGACCAGTTGACATTTAACATAAAACTTGGGGATTCGAATGTCATTTACCCAATATTAAAATGATAAAAGTAAAAATTTAAATTAGAGCAAATGGCATAATTGATCACTCACGTTTGTTAAAAAACACTAGTCGATCACCTTAGTGTGACTTTGTATACTTTCGATCACTTATGTTGGCTATTATGTATACTTTTGGTCACTCACCCGTTTTTTTTGTACAACTTTTGATTTTTCGAAAATTTTAACATTTTGTTAAGGGTACTTTAGTCATTCTCTCATAATTTTGTCATGGAAATGTAGAGCGTAATGGAAGTTAATGAAAGTTAGTTGATGGAAGTTAAAAAATTATGGGAAAATGACTAAAATACACTTATAAAAATGTTAAAAATTTCGAAAAATCAAGAATTGTACCTAAAAAATGCGTGAGTGACCAAAAATATACATAATACCTAACACGAGTGATCGAAAGTATACAAAGTCATACTAGGTTAATCGACCAGCGTTTTTTAACAAACGTGAGTGATCGGTAAAGTTTTTACTCTTTAAATTATTAAATGGAGGATTTTTTCAATCCCCATGTTAAGACTTGAAGGCAAATGGCTTACACAACCCATACAAAAGTAGAATGGGTCAATGGGGCTTTTCGTCTAGATTTGGGTAGCTTGACTTTATTCATTCATTCATGAGAGTGGACTTGACTCATTCATACGTGATACGACCTGAGTTAGTATTGGACTTGACTTCACTAGAGCTCACGATCACCCATAAAACTAATCCAGTTGATAGTGTATGTGAATTTTCGATTGCAAGTGTTATGAGTCCGATTTTTCTATCAACAATTTTTTTTTGTCGAGTTAACCACACTGTAATTGTTACATCATCCATATTAACAATTACTCCCTCCATTCCTAAATAATTGTCATATTTTATTTTTCCAGGTCAACAAAACACGATTTAAAACGTAGATATCTCTTATTCTACATGCAAAATATTTATAAAAAAATGATATTTCAAAAATATATATTGAGACGAATCTAACAAGATCCCACAAAGACTATATTATTTTTTTATCATTTAATAAGAATTTATAATCAAATTTTATAATGTTTAACTAACAAAAGTCAAAATGTGATAATCTTTTAAAAACGAATGGAGTACACTGTTAATTTAATACACATATAGAATTGCGAGCAGTCACATAATCTATGTTATACATGATATTTTAATTTAATCTCCACATACACAAAACTATTAACATAAAGGTTGCAAATCGTATGAGCCATAGATGTAAACAATAATTACAATTAACATATATGCTTATTAGGGCATCAAATTGCAACATCAATGCACATTCAGAAGCGAGATTTACAACACTGTCAATAATTAATTAACTAAAACCAAATCCTAATTTTTATCACTGAAATTAAAATTGATAATTAATTTAATAATAATTGACAAGTTCAATTTAAGAATATAATATTGGGTCATTGCAAATAGGGCGTGAGCGAACTTAAAAGGTTCGATTCGGCTTGCATTATTCGGATCGAAATCAAACAGTTCGATTTAGTTCGGCTCGCATATTAATAGAGAATTTTTCCTTATTTATACTCTAAAGTCCATAAAAATCACTTACAGTTCATATCTTCTCATTCCCAACTCATTACTCATGAGTCATCTCCTTCTCATCCGTCAAATGTCCAATCGCATCGAACATTTTTGTCACCAAACCGAACTTGTTCGCAATAGTTCGGTCCAGTTCGACCTCCTACAAACCGAACTCAAATGTAATTATGTTCGGTATAGTTCGGTCCGTTTACGATCCTAAATTTTCAAACATATGGAGGAAAAGTATATAGTATAAAATTTATGTTAATCATGCACTCATGTGAAGTGAGTCAGAAATAACGAATTAAAATAGAGTTTGGTTAAGGAATGTGTATTAGTGTATGGGGTTGAATCCCTTTAATTGTAGGGCACCTTCTCAATAGCTTACACCTCCTGCTTCCTGCATGCATGTCTACTACGTGGCTTCTCCTAATTTGCTATTTCCGATCCATATATATATCACTTTATTTACAATAATATGCTCTCTCTTTATTAAAATTCTTCATTTTCTATCTAATCCTATCCCATGATGAACTAGCACGATTTTATGTGCTCTTCAACAGTTCAACTACTAATTTTGTATGGAAAATCTATTAAATCATTTTCTTAATTTGGAGTGAAGTTACTATTATATCCTTATCACTATTTCGAGAAAACTATTATCATTACGTAGAATACAAATATTCCCTTCTCTTCTTTTCAAACGCACCCCATTAAGGGCGGATTATTCAAGTTCGCGCCCGTTCAGTCGACCACCCACTTCAAGAAAAAAAATGATATTTCCTTCATCCCTAAATGATTGATACATTTTAACTTTTATGTCAACAAAACACGATTTAAAACGTAAATATCTCTTATTCTTTATCAAAATTCTTTATTTTCTATCTAATCCTATCCGATGATGAACTAGCACGATTTTATGTGCTCTTCAACTACTAATTTTGTACGGAATATGTACTTAACATTTTTCTAATTTGTAATGAAGTTACAGTTATACCCTTATCTCTATTTCCAAAAATAAAAAAACTATTATTATTACGTATAATAAAAATATTCTCTCCTCTTCTTCTTAAACGCAACCTATCAGAGGCGCGTCCATTAAGTCGAAGATCTGCTTCTTTTAAAAAAATTATATATATAAAGAAAAATTAATGTAAAAATTGACATTTAAATTTAAATATATTTATAAGTTGTGAATACATATTTTCAAACTTATATCGATTACAAACAGACACTTTGAAACACCTAAATCCGCTCCTACACCCATCCAATACTTATCCCACCATTATCCATTAATAAATTATGTATAATAAAGTAAGTAAATTTGTGATCTTAATCCATTTGATAGTCTTGAAGATGATGGTGGAGTTTCATTGAGAACGTCATTCTCTTGACGTGTATAGCAATTTCACCATATATATATTTGTTTGTTTATTATGCCCTTTTTATTTTTGGCAACTTCCCAATTTTTGGAGGGTACAAGCTAAGTACTCGATGATGCACACTGCTCTTTTGCTCTCTTGGATGTCTTTCAACTATCACTTCACGTGAACAAATCCCCACTTATGAGCTAACGACAATAAAATAAAATACTATACACATAAAAAAACAAACAAAATTATGTAGTGTTAACGAATTATAAGAAAATTTTAGATCGATTCTCATTTAATTTTAAATTATAAGAAAAATACTAGTTTAGTTATTTTTGTAAAGATTTGTATAAAAAAAATTTCAATACCAAAAAGAAATGTGGTAAGGTTGTATATATTTAGCTACCTACGTTATAAAAATGTAAAGAAATGAATTATAATGTAATTGGACTACTTAATTTGTAAGCTAAATTTTAGTTAATCTCATTTTCAAAAGCAATTATATTACCTCATACTTTACTAGTACTTCATAATAAAGTATTTAAATAAATATAAACTAATACTATTAGTTGTTGAAAAGTTAAAATTAATGAATAATATTTTTTCAATAGTTAATGTGAGGAATAATAACTCCCACTTTCCCCAGTGAAATTCAAATTTCATTCCCTCATCAATAAAATTTCAAATATTTAAATTGATCAAATTAAATTTTTTTAATCAAATAAAAATAATACTAATTTAACCATTATACCATTCGATTATCTGAACGCAATAAGCTAAGAGTAAATATTTGTGGGATAAGGAGTATGATGAACTAAATATCGCAATGAGAAAAACGACAAACCAATAAGATTGATGGAATTAGAGAATAGTAAGACAAAAGACGATGAGGAAAGCAAAGAAGGTGATAGGTTATTTGATTCATTACAAAGTCTGACCACTTATTTTGTACATGTCTCAACTCTCAATGTTGTTTTTATTTTTTCATACAGATTTCAGACAGATAACTACGAAGAATAGCTTGGAAATTGGAGAGCATCGTCATTGGTGGAGATAAAGATGCCATTTTTTAAAATTTAAATTCATATTTAATTATTTCATATAATACAGTTGTAATATTGAGATTTGTTTTATGTGTGTTAATTTTGGGTCAAATTTGAATTGACACGTAATAGTTCCTGAAATGCCTCGCCGTTTTATTGACGAATAGGACAATGTTCGTTACTCCAATCTTCTTCTATTTATCTTAGCTTGGAAGAAACCCCACGGGTTGCCCCAGTGGTTAGGGTGTATGCAGATTGCTCCAATTGGCATGGGTTCGAACCTCGCCAGCGGCAGTTTGGGAGTTTTATCCCAGGCTAAGTGCGCAGCGTAGACAGGCCTCCATACACTCTGGTCCTGGGGATCATACCGTGATTTACTCCCTTTCAAGCTGTGGGTTCGGCGTGAGGGGGCGCTTAATGTGAGCGTGATCACATTTTGCTCCAATCTTAGCTTGGAAGAACCTTTATTAAGACTACCTAGTACCTACCTCTATTTATTTTAAAGTATTATTCTTTCTCTTTTAAAATTTTGTCGCCTAATAAAAAATTACTTTATTTAAAATTAACAAGAACTACTATTATATCTTACATAATATAAATAATTATACTAAAAATTAAAATAAAAACATCTCATTAATAAACGTAATTATCAAGGACATAAATAAAAAAAAAGTGAGTTTGAAAAGTATATTAAATTCCTACACAATCAAATATTATGAAAAAATAAAAAAATTCAACTACAAACAACTAAATATTTCGAAACTGAAGGAGTATTTTTCCTTTTTTCATTCAATTGAATTTTTATGAACAATTAAATAGATACAATTGAGAAAATTTGTGTGTGTTAACTATTTTTAGTTAATATGCTGTTAATAATTTTAATGTGGACCATCATGTATTTTTGAGTTTTTTAAATTTTGTAATTATTTTTAGTAGATTTAATTATACTAGTCATCCTCTTTTTTTCGTAAATTAGCGATGACATAATGAGTACTATAATAAATACATAAATTTAATAATTAATAGTAGTTTAAATTGAATAAAATTGTATGAAATGATTGTCTCTAATTAGATCTAAAGCCAAAACCTCCTATATGATGTCAAATGGCACCATATTATTGAATCATCAACAATTATACTAATAATTCTTTGTTAACATTGTTAATTCAGTTATCAACACAAACGTAAATCATAAAAATCTCAATTAAGATAACTAACAAAGTTACATTAAATAAATATCTCTCCCACCCAAATAGAACAAGAGGTGAATTAAGTTGTTGTGACATAATTATTAATCAGGGGTTAGTTTCATTAAATTAGACATATCATAGATTAAAAAAATGTGCTATCTCCCTTACTAAATGATTGGTACATTTTGACTTTCATAGTCAACAAAACATGATTTAAAACGTAAATACTCTATTCTACATCCCAAAATTATAAAAATTAATATTTCAAAAATATATATTGAGACGAATGTAACAATATCCCACATGACTATTTTATTCCTTATCATTTAGTAAGAATTCTTGATCAAATCTTTTAAAATTTGACCACAAATTAAAAGTTAAAATATATTAATCATTTAGAAACAGAGGAAATATTACGTACGTCCTATTGTAATGTAATGTTACTAATATGTGGACGAATATAAAACTTCAAAAAAAATTTCATTTATCTATCAGAGAATCCAATCTGTATTATCTATTTCATTAAATTTAAATCTGAACTCTACTTTAACTACAATTGTTATTTCTATTTTCAATTTTAACTAAGTATTTTTTATTTCGCTCTATTTTCTTATCATACTTTTTAGTATTTATATTTGTAGATCCCTATTTAATAGGAGTAATTATTAGATTACAGACTTAAATAGGAGTATAATGGAAGGAGAGAGAAGTGAGGTGGTTCGGTGAGGGGCTTGAATCTAGCACAAATTAGGTGGAAACTGGACAACATTTCTGGGACACATTTTGTAGTTATTGTTTAGTTTGTATTAAGGCTGTGCCACCGCTCCAATTCACCATTTAGGACACGACTTATGGCTTCTGGTCTTAAGGCCTTTAGCCTGGAATGCATCTCGGCACCTGGTTTTCTTTTGCTTGTTTTCATCCGATTCTTTCTTAATTTATTCCTTTCATTTTTCTATTCTACTTGATTAATTGTATTATTAAAATTGTTCTATTAATTAAAGGACCTCATTAACAAAAGGTAATGAAGATGTAAAACTTGTAAGAGACGCTCATTTTCATTAAAATTAGTTCAAATTAATTTATATTAATGTATTACTATTGATGATTTACTTTCTTTTGATAATAATTTTAAATAATTCTTTTTGTTATCATCACTGCACGCTTACTTTGTTGGAACTGTATAGAGGAACATGCATGAATGCCTTAAATGCAAGTTTTAGTTAAATCTAAATTGGGGTCTTCTTGGACTTTAAGAAAAAATGTTTTCACTTTTGACCGTTGCATGATGTTTCACATACATTAAATTTAAATATATGGACATTTTTTTTGTTACAATTCTTATTTTGTGTAAACACCTCCCTTTGTTCTTCTTTAATAATAATGAAATCACTATCTTAATAACTTTCAATGTTTTCCCGCAAAGAGGTAAGTAATTATGTTCAAATGATTTTTGATATTAACAAACAAATAAAAGTTTTTGTAAATGTATGTATTAATCTTTGATAAACTATGCTTGCTTGCATTAGTACTTTTATTTTCATTACTACAATATTAAAGAGATATAACTTACAAATATTCCTACTCCGTTATTGGTCCCATATGGCAAATGTATATATGTTATATTATAAAATTCACTCGAAAATCCAAAAGTACCTCATTAAATAAGAATATATAAATCTCACCCATTTAATAGATAGAATAAAAAATGATATATTCAGTAGACAATTCTATTCTCCTTAATTCCATAATTGGCTAGGTACAATATATCTTTTAAAAAAAAAATCATTTGTACAGGATGATTCATCTATTTTCTATTACCCTTTTATTATTTATTTTTGTTAACAGAATAAAATCGTCATCCTACACCCTCCAAACACCTCTATCTAAAGTATGTATACAAATAAAAAACGAATATGCCTCAACTGCTAAGCTCTTTATCAGTTGAGCTATGTTCGAACATTATTTATGTTTGATGAAACAATCTTCTTTTCTATATCTCTCTCCTAAGAACTTCCCCACATTTAATTTTTTCCCCACCACAAACAAACAACTGACTCTCCTTTCAAACCAAAACAAAAGCTCTGAGATATACAAATCAAACATAGTAGTGTGAAAATGGAACTTCTCTTGAGAATCATCATCATCACTATGTTCATATACACATAAAACACAACAACTAAATTCATGGTAATAACAATGGTGGTTGTTGCCTCTCCCAATATCTAACTTCCCTTTCTTTTTCAGCATTACCCTAATAAGGTAATTAAGCTACTTTATATTTTTGTTGTTCATGTTTAAATGATTATATACAATATTTAATTACATTTGTTACATTACATAAACATTATGTTGTTATCCACTGTTTGATTCATGGCAACTTGCATAATATTTAATTATATTATCCAATTAAATAATAATCTAGTGATGAAGATCAAGAGAGAGAGAGAGAGAGGTCACTTTCTAATGGATTCTTATTAATACTACAATTTTAGTTTGTTTTTTCAGATGCTTTATGTTGCAAAAACAACTTCAAGAGAACACAAACAACCTAGAAACCCTATTATATATAGCAAAAGAAAGTACTAGGGCTTCTTACAAATATTCTTAGAAGTACTAGGGCTTATTACAAATTTTCATTTTTCCAGTTTTAGGAAAAAATCAAGAGAATACAAAAAGGATATTTCACATTTGTAGTTTGAAGTGAAGAAAAATGAAAAAAGATGTGGAATATGAAGTAGAACAAAGAGATCTGCATGCAAAGAGTATTATAGAAGAAGAGATGAAAAAAGAAGTTGATGTTTTGGAAGATTTTATGAGAGTTGATGATGATGATGATAATGATTCATTATTGGAGAGGCAAATTTATAGTATGGATAATCAAGAAAACAATTTCCTATGTGATGATGTTGTCAATGGATCTTCTTCAATGTTCTACACTAATGAAAATAATAATTTAGATCATTTGGATAATTTCCCAAGCCTTAATGTTTTCCCATGCATGTCTTCCTCTTCATCTTCTTCCTCTCTTCCTCCACAAACCAACCCCCTCTCTACTATCACAGCACCAATAGCCACCCCTTCTTGCTCCTCCACCTCCTCATCCTCGTCCTCGGCTGCGGCCTCGTGGGCCGTGCTCAAGTTAGAAACAGAGGATTTGCAGAACAGGAGCCTCCAGGAGGGGGTGGTTGTTAATGATATTAACATTCCACCAATTCATGGATCTCTTTCGTCGACTGCTTCGATGGATGTTTTTTCAGCTTCCCAGAATGGAATTCATGGAGGTGGTGTTATGGAGGATTTTGGGTGTTTGGATTTGCAGATTGAAGATGATGATGATATATGGGACCCTTCATCGATTTTCTTGAATGAAAGTAACACTTCAAATCAAGAAGATGAGCATAATATGTTTGTTCATCATCAAGAACAACATCATCAGAAGGAGTATGTGAAAGAGGAGAATAATAACCATGATGATAATAGTAACGGTTTCGATTTTTTACAGGGGAATAGTGAGTTGTCTGCAATTTTCTTGGATTGGTTGAAGCAGAATAAGGATTTTATATCTGCTGAAGAGATGAGGAGTATTACCCTTAAAAGGTCCACAATTGAGAGTGCTATGAAGAGGTTGGGAAATTCAAATGAAGGAAAAAAACACTTGCTGAAATTGATTCTTGAATGGGTTGAGAATTGTAGGCTTCAGAAAAAGAAAATAAGTAGTGAAAATTCCTTGCCTAGTTATCATCAGCAGCAACAGTTTCATGGTTCTGTTCATAACCCTAACCCTGATCCAAATGTATGTTTCCCTCACTCTCCCTGGATGATGGCGCCACCATCGTTTGTACCAGAATCCGGGGTTGGGTTGGCTACGACGTCGCAGGTGAATGTTTTCCAACCTGGAATGGGGTACATGGGTGATTACCCTTATGGTTGCAGTGGTTATATGCCTCAGCAAGGTGAGTTTCATCAGCAAATGCATAATAATTCATCTCATTGTTGGCAACAGATACCACAGTTTCCTGCTCAGCTCGTTATGCCGCCGCCACCTCAATATGTTAACTTTCCTCCTGAGAGTAACAATGGAATTTCACAGGGTACATCCCCGCAAGTGTCGATGTATGGAGGCATTGGTAGTCAGTACCAGTATCAGGGATTCGAGGGGAGTGGCGAGGGGTTGGTTAGGACGGGATCTTCGGCCACTAAGGAGGCTAGGAAGAAGAGGATGGCTCGCCAACGACGGTTTTCTACTCACCATTTCAGGCATAGCAATCCTTCAGCAAATCATCATCAGAATATGCAAAACCAAATGCAAGTGAACGAGCTGCAGCATGTAATTAGGATGAATAGTGATGGCGGTCTCAACTGCTCATCTCCTATAGCTGTTGCTGCTCCTCCTCCTTCTGTAGGAAATTGGGCTTACTGGCCTCCTTCAACTGCCGTAGCTTCGGCTTCTGCTAATGTTACTATGATTCCTGTTGGCAGCCCTCCACAGGCAATCAGCATTGACAGGACTCCCATCCAACAGTCGCTCCCAGCCTCGACTGATAGGCGACAGGTTGCTCTTTCATTAGATTATTTCCCTATGTTACCTTTTCAACTTTACATCGTTTCGAGAAATGTGAACTTGACATATGCAAATAAATGTCTTCTTGTGACCACGTTCCGTTTCAAATTATTCATGCGTCTTGCGTAGCATGATGACCTTTTATGGTACATATGTTAGGGTTACGAGTGGAACCCCATAGACTCTTAACAACATACAATGTCCGTAATATTATAGATAAGTTCCACTGATTACTTTCACATCTTTGTTAATAATACACTTGTGAATCACATTCAGCTCGCTGAATGAATGCGATGGGACTTCATTACTTTAAACTAAATAGATTATTTCCTTAATCAGGATGCATGGTTTGTGCATATTTATGGTTCTTGCTATGATATTTATATATGATAGTCCTATTATACTTACTTGAACAAGTACTTCCTTCGATTTATGTTAGGTTGCTTTCTGTTTTCTGTGTAAGACAGTGGTTTCACTTGTATATCCGTATAATCTAACACAAAGTTAAATGGGGCTCTTCTTTTGTGCTTTCTAATAGGGATGCAGGACAGAAAAGAACTTAAAATTTCTGCTTCAGAAGGTCCTCAAACAAAGCGATGTTGGGAATCTTGGAAGGATTGTATTGCCAAAGGTATGAATTTCAATAAGTGTTGCAGCTCTCTTGAATATATATGCCCAGATGTCCAATAACGAGTTATTATTCGATGTAATTAAATGTATCTATGGTGTGCTGTGTTTTGATAATCAGAAAGAAGCAGAATTACACTTACCAGAGCTGGAATCAAGGGATGGGATTGGGATTGCTTTGGAAGACATCGGAACCTCTCGGGTTTGGAACATGCGGTACAGGTATATAAATCACTTTTAATATGGGATAAAGAAGAAAAATGTTCAACAGTTCCTATCATGGTTCTTAGTTATATATTTCTTTTATAGATTTTGGCCAAACAACAAAAGCAGAATGTACCTTCTTGAAAACACAGGTACGAATTTAGTATGCTCCTATTCTCATTCATGTTTTTATACCGAGACAGACATCTCAAGTGTTCTGCGTTAATTATATGTTTTAGGAGAATTTGTCCGAACTAATGGACTTCGGGAAGGGGACTTTATTGTTCTATACTCCGACACTAAATGTGGCAAATATGTAAGTTGTTATTCCATATGCATTTCATTTCCCTGCATGAGCAGCGGCTTAAATATAGTTATAGACTTTTAAACTACGTCATGGTCCTAAGTAGTCGAAAGAATGTAATCATGAAAGTTCAAAGTGAACATCTTTTGGCAGTTCACGTTATACTACTTACTTACCTCTTGTTACTCTCCTTACACTAAACGAAATTTGCAGATGATTCGTGGTGTAAAAGTGCGGCAACAAGGACTTAAACCCGAGGGCAAGAAGCCAATCAAGAGGAACATCCGCAAAATTGCGCCAGCTTTCAATGGCGGCGCTCCACATTGCGCACCCATCACTCAAGCTGTGAACTAAATCAAGAACCTTGTAAGAGATTCCCCCCACCCTGAAGGCATACTAGCCAACTAGATGATAATGTTGGAGCCCTTAACTCCTCCCGACGAATCCTTACTAATCCACCGGTCCGTAACTAGTGGCTTCGTATCATCTTAGGTATAGATACGTAAAATATATTATGTATGTTGGACTAGTTCTTGCTCTTTTGAGAGGGGGTTTCTCTACATTACGTACTAATGTGTGTGTAACTTAACGTAGAGGCTGTAATCGATGAGCTGCGACTCATGAATGCTTGTAAATGTTTTCGTGAATAAAACGCTTCAAATTGCCATGCAAAATTCCAATCTACTTCCTACGTTCAAACTCGAATTGTCCCCTGAACTTTCTATCGTTTGAACCTGCTTCCTAAATTCATTTAAATTTCCAATATACCCCTCCCTCGACTCCTGGAGGGTCAAAATTGGCAAACATTTCAAGAACTATCTGCAGAGCTAAAGAAGGAAAATGTCCATCATATCAAAGTAGGTCTACCATGCATCTGCCATTGCAAGAAAAAGAGGTAAAGTTCATAATCACAACCCATAATTACATATAATAATCATTTATGTAATGTCTGTCACAAGAAGCATAAGCATTTCTGGAACTAGGCTCTATATTCACTTACAATGTCCTGCATTCCAGTATTATCATTTATCATTATATATGTTTGGGGATTTTTATGGAAGAGATCAGCATTCGCGACCTCTGCGGCA
The DNA here is from genome assembly GCA_003412495.2 of Echium plantagineum. Lineage (NCBI taxonomy): Eukaryota > Viridiplantae > Streptophyta > Magnoliopsida > Boraginales > Boraginaceae > Echium > Echium plantagineum. The sequence continues at coordinate 43,672,989 of CM016562.1, forward strand.
GTTCAGAACTCCAGCACCGAAGGTAAGAGTCTCTACCAGCGACGATGGTTTAGCTGCTAAACTCGAGGCCTTTGCGTAATTAGCTGCAGCCCCGCGGCCAGATGCAGTGAAGAAGGCTCCATTTAGCATGAGGTCTCCATCTGATCTCCAGTTCCACTGGTTCCACACACTATTACTCGGTTCAACTCTATGTGTTACCTAGATAAAAAGTTACAAAATCACCACTAAGTAATGAAAATCAAAGCCATTGACAGTAAGTTACCTCTTTGGCAAAACGATTGACTGGGGCGAGGTAACGGTTTCCCTGGCTGTTAATCGTTGGGGACGCGCTACCACCAATCGCATACATCTCCCACTGAGTGTAGTCATTGTTAACTACATGAAAATAGCCATGTCTACACCTGCATATTATGAAAATTCAATCCAAATTACTACTCAACACAAATCCTTTTTCGATAACGTAAATCCCTAATATTACCTAGGCATCCTCTGAACTAAACCTTCTCCAAAATGATTGAAAGCAACAGTAACCTGCATCATCTTATCTCTCACATAGTTATCACTGTGACCCAATAATATTGCCTGCATGCAACAAATTTCATCCAAGATTATGACTAACTTTTGTCGAAAATTGCTGAAATAGTCCTGATAGTGTCACTCGGCTGCAGTTTAGTCCCCAATAATAGCACCATCAGGGTAGTAGTAAGTACTTTTGGGGCATTTCATTAATAACGGGAAATTAAGTTGGACACTAATCTGCAACTTTTTTGCCAAAAAGTGCATAGCGTGTGGCCATTCATTACTAATGAAGAAGTTACGTTGTGGATCAATCTACAGCTTTTTCTGCCATTATCGGGGAATAAACTGCAACAATGCCATTATTAGTACTAAACTGCAACCCATGACACTATCTTGGACTCTTTGAACAATTTGCTCAACTTTTGTCCCCCTAAAAACATCTATAAATCATAGAATCTTGAAATGGAAAATGAATTAACCTCATTGTGGTGAGTCAAGAAATTATTAGAAATGGTGATGGCAGTTGAACCCATGATAGCATCAATCAAGCCATCAGGACAATTGGAAAGTGAGTTATGATCTACCCAAATATGACTCGACCCGAAAATCGAAATTGCATCTCCATCTGCCATTGTCCTCCATCCATAATGAGTTTCAGAGCTTCTCACCATAGCATTTCCAGTTCTTATACAATCATGGATATGCAGACCATGAATGATCACATTAGTAACAAATTGAATAGTAATGCATGCACCATTTGCAATATGGACGTTAACTCCACGTCCATCTATGGTTTTGAAGCTGTTCATGATCAATTCTTGTTTCAACTTGATCACCATGTCACGTCTGAAGATAATCCAGAGAGGTCTTTCTTGAATCACGGCATGGCGGAGTGTTCCGGGGAGCGGATTTACAGGGTCGTCGTCGTTTGGATGAGTGACGACGTAGTAATTCCCGTCTCGGCCCCCAATGGCGTTGCGACCAAACCCGATAGCGCAATTGGCTAGATGTTTCCGGTTGCTCTGCCAAAAAGGGTCGCAACGCCAACAATCGTCGATGGGGTTCCCAGTGCCGCATGAGAAGAATCCCAGGTTTCTTCTGCTACTTGTGCTGTTGTTAAGGCTCCTGTTTGTTTATGTCCATTGAAAGTAATGCTACTATAAGTATGACAATCCTCATCATGACAATAGAATTGTAAAGAGTCGAGTCGAGTCGAGTCGAGCCAGAGCATTCAGGACAAAATTGTAACAAAAAATATTATAAAAGATGTTCTTTTAAAAAATTAATGTTTGTTAAAGAAAAATCAAATCCTTCTGGTTGTCAAGAGAACCATATGAAAGAGCCTACCTCCGCCATTGAGTATGAGCTCAAGAATTATTAGCTCGGCTCAATGCTAAACTTGTTTCAGGCTCGACTTGGCTAACTTTTGGCAAGCGTTAAACGAGACGAGTCAACCTCGAGCCGAACTCCCAACTTACTTTTACTTATCTTAAATCCAAATTTAATTGCATATTGATGGATTTGTAATTTTGCTATAATATTGCTTAATTGCATTTATTATGGATTGATCAACTCAAGTGTGGATTACTAATCTATCACAAAATTATAGAAGAAGTAATAAGTAATTGAAAACTATTCACTCCTGCTCCCGAATATAGCAAGAAACATATAACGTGATAAAAGAGACCAAATTGCACAAACAAGTCTTATCAAAGCAGAAAGTAGTTGTACTTTAATTCATAAAAATGGAGAGTTAATATTAAAAAAATTAATGCTTGATCATCTGTTCATATATAAACATGTGACAATATAAATTTCTTTGTTTGTAAATTAGCTATAGACTTATTACAACTAATGAATATATAGAAATTGGAGAGCATCATCACAAATAACAAACAAAAATGTCTAACTACTAATTAAAGTAGCTGTTAGCGTACGTATTATTAGTACAAAGATGGTATAAAACAATATTTTTAAATTTGATACCTCCTAATAGAAGCTCGATCAAGTGATAAACAAGTAGCTAGTAAGTACTAACATCTACATGCATGCATGTGTAGCAAATTGAGAAATATGGCATGATATATAAACTTACATATCATCTATTGCGACTTCATCTTGGTTGTCTACTTCGAGCTTATGCTTCACTTGATCCTTCTCAATTGTACTAAAAAGTGTAAAATGAAAACAAACAGCATATGTAAATTGTATATCAGATGCTGAAATCAATAATTCGTAATACTGATTGATCTTAATTTTTTCACTTGCATACACTTTAGAAAAAAGAAGCAAAAACGACTAAATTCAATCTCGTAGTATTTATAACAAAATGACAAAACACGATGAATGATAGATGAAACGGCAAAATACGACGAGATTCAAAACATCATTAACTGGCGGGTGTGTTTGTTTTGTAATAAGGGAGAAAGTTGATCAATGAAATGTCAAAAAAGAACCTTCAACATTGTGATAAATGATGGAAAATTTAGGAAAAATAGACTTTCTTTCATGAAATCTTACTTCTAAAGAATGTAGCAATATTTGTTGAGATATTTCATAATGTAATACAATAATAACAATTTAGTAGTAAGGTTAAGATGATAAATTTACCTATTTTTGGCAGAAACAATATTAATAGAGAGAAGAAGAGAGGAAAATAATGCACAAAGAGCAAACAATCTTAAAAACGTAGCCATTTTTTGTTGCTCAACGAGCTCGATCTCTTTGATTGTATTGTTTTCTTATAAAGAAAAAACCAATACAATGTTGAGTCAAAGAGAAAGTGGACACGAGGGTGATCCTTTTATAGGAAAAATATTGAAATAATGTGTGTATTAATAAAAACTTGAGCTACCGATGACTTAATAGTCTTATGTAATGGGGGACCTGCAACTGCTACTCGTAGAGTGTGCACTGAGTAGACACCAGGTAGTCAGGCTCCACCAAAGAGAGTGTTAATACTACTTAATAGGAAGAATTGAACTCATGAAAAATGTGATTAGCAGCCACCCTTACGGGTAGGAAAAATGTGATGACTTAATAATTTGATGATATCCTACTCGAACTTTTATTAGGAGGTCTCGGTTCAACTTCTGTGACGTACACGTACCACATCTACGACCACTCTCTCATCTTTGTGACAATCAATGGACTCATTTCGACGTTTTTAACTGTTTTGATTCAACCTGTAGGCTGTAGAGACCACATTCTCCAGATGAGCAATTAATAATCAAATTGAATGAGCAATGGCGATAGGGCACTTAGCAGGTTAGGTAAACCACATGTATGATGTACCCCTGGTGTACTATTGTTTAAATTCAATTAGCAGTGGTTAATCATCAATGTAGGCTTGATTAGTGTTGTTAAGTAGATCAGATGATTCGAGGGTGTCAGGTATAATAACAATTTATCGAGTAAGAGCGAGCATTTATTCAGGTATATCGACTATCGAGTAATATTATCTACTCGAACCTGCATTTTTATCAGTAGGACGGATAAATGAGTAGGATTTTTCGTACCAACTATCAAAGACATAAATGCCAAGACAACTAGTGGTTGAAGCTTGAATATCTCCCCCACTGATATATTTTAAGGGCCAAGACAACTAATTAATCTAAGCCATTGGATCAAGACGAAGCCTGAACGCTAATAAAGGGCTAAAGCTTTATATGTTCCATACTCTTAGATAAATCTCGAACTCATTATCATCGAGTTTCTCTATTTTGAACAAGTCCATAATAACGAATGAATACCCTTATTTCGAGAATGTTTCGGGTTTACTTTCAAGCTTAAATTCACACCAAGCTGAGTTTTAATCGATTTGCCTTTGGATCGAGTAGGTCAAGTCAAGGTATAGTGAACTTTGGACCAAACCAGATCAATATATAGTGTAAGAATATAATTCTCGATGTCGTATACAATAGCTGTTGGCACATCACTAATAAATAGGAACAGTTTTAAGTAATATAAGCTGTTTACTGATATTAATGTTCACACTGTATATATTCTATAAGTTGTTGCATGTAAATTATCTATCATTTTGACTTGTTTGGATAGTTGTCGTCCGAGTCTTTTAAACTAAAGAAAACCGCCAACTCGACGGTAAATCGAAGATCCTCTTCACAGTCATTGAGACATACTAATCTCAGTATCTAATAGATATATATTTAAACGAAGAGTGCTCGAACATTATCAAAAAAACATGTGAACGAAACGGAATATCCTCCTTGACCTCACTTGCAAGAAAAACAAAATTGAGGCACAGTTTTATTTCATAAAACATATCAAAATGGATGATAATATATAAAAGCTCTAGCATGCAGCATAATCATCTGCAATATATATATATAAAAAAAAAACAGCACCCATCTCTTTTGAATTCCTTTGCCTACAAATGCAGAGACAAATCAAGCTTCTGATCTTTTTCCCCATCCATATAATTATAGCAAATTTGACCCTTTGCAACATTCTTTGAGCCTCCTTCTTCTGATCCATTATTATGCTCATCTTCTTGATTTTCATACAAATTGTTCATATAATTTCCATTACACATTGCCATGTTATTACCAAATCTTGCACCATTACTCGGTCCGAAAGGAAATTGTTGGCAGAAGCTTGGTACATGATGATGATGAGTAGGTAAGTAAACTGAGGGATTTATAATTCCAATAGGTTGATGGTGTGGTGCAGAGTATAAATATGGTGGTTGTTGAAATGGATAAAAAGTATCTAGGCTATAATCTGAAGAACCCCTTTTGTTCTTTCTTGCTGCTGTTCTTTCCTTCTTGTGGGCATTTTGATGGCCCCCTAAAGCTTGAGAGCTGTGAAACTTCCTTGAACAATATAAACAAGGGAATGATCTTGTTGTGTCTTCTGCATTATTGTTGGTTTTTGAGCTACTGTTTTGATTCTCAATTGCCATACCTGAAACAAGAAAATATAATATCAGTACATCATCGTCGACATGTCCCAATACCTCCAAAGCAGTTCGATAAGGCCAGGGGAAGGGGGTCGGATAGCATAAAGCCTTGTCCGTACAATAACTAAAATGACGACTGTTTTCAAATTGATCCAAGAATGAAGTGCACACGAATGTGTAATGTTTACCTCCAAAGGGGGGGGGGGCAATAAGACTGATGAAAAGAGTTTAGAAGAGAGTTCAAGAAGTGGTTGTTTTTGCAAGGATATATAAATTGGGAAATGTGATGAGGTTATAAATGTTGGTATTGATAATATTAATTAATAAAAAAAGATTGCATGGTATAGTATAGAACAAGAGGGTTATGGTGTATGGGCATGGGAACAGAAGAGATAAGAGACAGAAAAATCCTCCAGAAAGTTTCTGCAATTTTAGGTGAAGAGAGGGATTGGGAAATGGAACTTTTCTCATTCTTCTTCTGTTATCTCTCTCCCTCTGACAAGATTAGAACTAGATTAACCTTTTCCTATCATTATTTCATTTGTTTGCTTCTTCTTCAATTCAATATCCTCTTTACCTAGCATCTCATCTATTGGTGAGTGGTGACCATTTATAAACCAACTTCCAAACACATGAAATGGTTAATCACTACCTATATTGTAGAGGTCAGAGATAAATCAGTCCTGTTTTTTACTTCGTTTCATGCGTCCGGTAAGGATGGCCGATTTGGTTGGAGTAGGTGAGCTTGTGATCGTATGTAAGGTCATGAGTTCACACTTTCTTGACCCGAGCGTGTCACATAGGGATGTCTCATGCAATTTTCCCGGCTGATGATGTGTTTGCAGGCTATTGCGTGAACCCGAGGTCTATCCAGTACGCACTCTATGAATAGCGGATGAGGGTCCCGTTACAAAAGAGTGAGTTTGATGCGTGTATAGGTTATAAAGTACGAAGTATATTCTCAATATAGACCGAGAAAGTAAGATCAAGTTGAATTGAATCTAATATAGTTAAAATTTTGTAAATTAGTCCCACGAAATGATACAAATATTTTACTATACAATCCCTAGCTAAGGTGACAAACATTGCACATTGTCTATGTTTTTGATAGAGACTACAATATTTGTTTCATTTTTAGAGATTAAAACTTCAATATCGTAACTACTTGAGACTAACATACAACTTGGTCTCACTATCTAGATACAAATCGCTAATTACCTCAACTTATCATCATTTTTAAAAATCTGATAAGGTTGCTTACAAGGGCGGACTTGGTCTCATAAATATTATGTTATTATAGAATAAAAAATGAATAAAAATCTTAATGTATATTTTGAACCATCACACTAAAGTCGATAGATCCGCTCCCTCATTGCTTAATATTCAACCCCGTCTCGTATTCTATTTCAATAAAAGTCTCTTCAAATACATTAACACCCCGAACACTAGCAATAGCCTTGATCCTGTAAAACTCAAACAGCCTAGAATACATGCATGTCTCTAAATAGATGAGAAGAGAACAAGTAGATAGTCCAAAGCAGAAGTAGTCCCCTACATAGCTTTATTCAGACAGGAGTTGAGTATGTGGTTTGTCGAAGTTGCGGTGGTCTGAATAATCCCATTCCCTAGTTTCCACAAATTGCCAACCATGCACCACTAGTAGTCTAGTCTGATTACATATGTATGTTGGTCAAGCTGTCCACGAAGCTCTCTGTTATGGGGAAAACCTGTCTATCAACTTCACCTCCATAACCTGTCTAAATTTCTACTTGTTGTCTCAGAAAAACCTGTCTATTCATGCATGTCTCTTCATTGTGGTCATGGCATAATTATAGTTTTTTATGGGAGGAGGGATGAAGGAACTAATATTATATGAATGCCATAACAAATCATATGGTTTCTAAAAAGAGATTGAGATTTGGCATGGGCGGTGGTTACCTTATTGATCAGTCGGGTTGTAAATTTAGATATGCGTTCTTAGTAGCAGTCCAACAAGAGAAAGAATTAATTAGACACGAAATAAGAAAGAACCTACTAGGCACGAAATCAGAAGCAACTCCTGTAACGTCTAAGTATTACTTTCACATGAATTTAAACTTACGACGTAAGAGTTTAATTATACTGATTTACAAAAATCGAACTTCGAACCTTTTAGAAACAAGCTCAGATCAGTACCATTAAGTTAAATGGCTTAGATACATAGGCAACTATCTCAACATTATTATTATTATTATTATTATTATTTAATCGACATCATACAAGTAAGGAAATCCTACACAATAGGAGAGGGAAATCTACATTACAACGAGGCAGAGACATTCGTAAATATTTAAACTCTCGCCATGTCTCGAACCATAACCTCCGATAATCACTAGGCCAAACTAGTTGGTTTATCTCAACATTATTGAATCAATAAAAAATTCATAAATTAGTCCAAGACGATCTTGATTTCCTATGGAGAACAAGCAATGTGGGTATAACATTAATTAATACGAAAATAAAATATCATATCATATTTGTTGTCACAGTTTAGGGAAGAAACAAAATCAACCAACTCATTCCATTTATTCCTTCAAATATTCAATGGCTAATTGTTTTATCGCGGACTCACATGTTTGACCACTATAAACCATTATACTAGTTGTTACTTATTTACTTGTTACTAACACGTATATTTATTTTTCATTTAGAAGGGAAATATATATAAATGTCCCATTTTACGATATGTGGGTCATTTAACTTTTCGCGATTATCGAAATATGACTTAAAAATATAAATATTTTTTATTGTATAAAAACTAAAAAGTAAAAAAAAAGTTGTTATTTTAAAAAGCATATTGAAAATAATCTAACACGATTGACTATATTATTTCTGATCTGCTGCTAACGACGATTCATGGTCAAAGTTTATAAAGGTTGACAAAAAAATTGAAGGCCTTTTGCATATAGGCACTTGAACTTTTGAAAACTCTTCTAATCGGCACCTAAAATATTCAACCTTTCAAATAAGCATATGAGAAGTATGTTTTGACACATGAACATCACTTTAACATTTACAGTTATGGGCAGACATAAATTTTCATCAAATTCATGTTTTAGCTTAATTATACTTATAATGAAGTTTGTATGCCAAAGTACACTCGAATACTTATTTGATATTAGGTGTCGATTAGAATGGTTCGCGAAAGTTCAGGTGACAATACGAAAGGAAGCCAAAATATTATAGGATGGAGGTAGTAGTATAAACTATAAAGTTTTGTGGGGGTCGATGTAGTAATTGACATAATTGAAAACCCCCATCTTCCCTCCTTTTTACCTCTCCTACTGCTTGCTTTACATTTTCATGGCGAACCTCAACAACCCTTCTCAGCTTCTCCCTTCAGGTTTTCTTCAATTCTTTGGTTATATTTCATGATCTCTTTTAATTCTAGATGCTAAAAATTGAAACTTTATTGTTTACTTTTTGCAGAATTAATTGATCGATGTATAGGGTCGAAAATCTGGGTGATAATGAAAGGGGATAAAGAGCTTGTGGGCACTCTTAAAGGGTTTGATGTTTATGTCAACATGGTCCTCGAGGACGTCACTGAATAGTTAGTACATTCACTTTTTTGGTTTTAGGGGTTTTCTTGATTTTATTTATTTATTTGAATACCCCTTTCCCGAGTCGGGAAAGATTGGAGACGTAGTATTCATATAGCCGACCCTATCAAGTGGGGTAAGGCTTGGTTTCGTTTTAGTTACCCTTTGTTTATATTGTCATAAAGCATTGATCTTTTATTTTTGCATTGATATGATTAGTGAATAGTTAGTAAATTCACTTGATTGGTTTTAGAGGTTTCTTGATACTTTGTTGTCAAGTTCTCCCTTGCTTATTTTTTGATAAAGCATGAATCTTTGAATTGAAGTATTCAGCGGCATTGATTAGTGAATATTATAGCATCTTGTTTTATTCGCGATGTTCTATTCAATAAGCTTGTGAGAAGTGGATGAATATGTTTCATCTATAGTGAAACCTTTAGGTAATTGTAGAGATCGAATCTTGTTGTTATATGATGGTTGTTTGGGACACGAATGAGTAGTAGTTTAGAACATGAATTAGATTTTTGAGCTTCTTTACTTTTCATAGGTAATGCAGCTTTTTAAATATGAAGAGTATATAGGGACTGCTCCAAGTGTTTGATGCTTTAAGGGGGTCTGTAGTAGTTTGTATCTTCATCTTCCGAACTAGCACAACTAGTGATAAGCATTATTGCATTATTCCCAAAAGAAAAACATATTTGACTAGTTTTACATATTCGACAGCAATAGCATACTTACGAGCGATTTCATGATGAGTATGATGACTTTACAAGTTAAGTAAATGTGGAGTTTCGGAACCTTTTCTTTCTGTTGGTCGATTTGCAGTGTTGTTGATATTTTATCAGGATATGCCAGATTCATTTGATCCAACTTGTCATATAGTTTAGGTCATCAATGGATCAGATTGTCGGGTGTTTAGTTTGCTTTTTCATTGTTTTGTGGCTTGTACAGCAAACTGATTTATTTCTATTTGATTTATTTCAGTGAAATTACTGCTGAAGGAAGAAGAATAACGAAGCTTGACCAGATTTTACTTAATGGGAACAACATTGCTATTGTAAGTAAATCGCTCCTTGATAATTTCACTACCTATCTTACTATATCATCAATGAGTTTCACTTGCATCACTACTTACCAGGACGAGTTCTTCACCAAGAACAGAGACTCGTCGATTAATAGCCTTCTGAATTTCAGAATCTGAAATACCATGTATACCGAATCTCTGTAGAAGGGCTATGCTCTTTTCTCAACATAATTTCCTCTTAATTTGGAAATTACAATTCTTAATCGGTTTAAACTTTTGCATAGGGGAGCAATCAGTAAAAATTATCTGTTTTGTGTCTTGTGCAGCTTGTTCCTGGTGGTTCTCCCGACCCTGAATAGGCGTGGCAATCTCCTCACCCTAATGAAGTTCTGGTTATGATAAATGTTTTTCTTTGCTAGCCTACGGTTCGTCTGTATTATGAAGAGAATATTATTTTGATTATTAATATAATCGAAACTACAATGTAAACTCATTTCACTTTCTCCTTCATTCACTATGTGACCCTCTTGTTCTGCTTAGATGCAAGTCTCTTACATACATTAGGGCGTGTTGATGTATTCATTATGTCTTCGTGACTTTAATACATCACTTTATCCACGATGATCGCTTGATAGAGAAGTTTGTATGTTCATGGCAACATGATAAATAAGTTTGCTTTGCATGTTAGGCATAGGTAGTAGTAAAAGGCACCTCTGAAACTCTTTGAATTAAAATCTGTCAGATAACATCGCTATACACGCAAACACAATCATGATACAATATAATTCTGGCAAAATGCAGCCATAAGAAGAAATAAAAGTGATCATGCACGACCGATACTACACCCCTTGAGCTAGGACAACATGTTGCTGAAGTTGCTAATACTTTGGGATAAAGCAGGCAAAACCACACTAGCATTTGAATCCACCACACACTGATAAAACTATAATGAGAATCAATGCGATGATAATCCCCAGGACGATGAGCTTGATCTTCATGTTTTGCAACCACATCTTCCGTCTCATCGAAGTTCCTTGTGTCCTGAAATCTTGTGCCTGCAGTATTTCACCAGTTCGTATTAGGCATATTACCAAGCATGTATTGAGGCAATTTGTTAATAGAAATGCAAAGCAGAGCAGTTAAACCATGATAAGGACAGTTCACAAATTTTCACAAGCGCAGCCAAGGACCTTATGAAGGAAGGATCATAAAATCGGAACAAACACTTGCGAACTTACCACAATTCGTATTCCTAGAATCTCAATATTACAAAATCCATCTAAATATTACAGATAACTAGAACATTTGGACTCCTCAAGTCATTTAATATTGGAAGATAAACTACTGCACCCTATTATGACCGTCACATTTGGGCTAACTTGTACCAATATTGTCTTATCCCACTAGACTTACCACAAATGGACTTTATCTTTTCAGCGAATCATTACTTTTCTGATGGAAGATGGAACTGAAGATGTATGACGCATTGGACTAAGCCTCAGGTGTTGATTAACGACTCAAAGCCGTATTGAGTATTGACATTCATGTTACAAGTTAAAGGTTCGTAAGATTTCAAAACACAAACCTGAGAGCGTAAATTCTCTGTCTTATCCACAAGCAACTCAATCTTTTCTCCACGATCAAGAACCTGCAATAAAAGAAAGTTTCATTAGATGAAATCACAATTTGAACAGTGTTCTTAATTCTTTGACCGGATCAGACCTCGAAAACTGATACCTTTCGTTGTACACAATTGTTATAATTCATACACAATACAGATCCTGATGCCTTACCTTCTCAATGTTTTCCATCATCACACCCTTCACTTCGGAAACCTGAGCCTTCACCTTTGCAAGTTTGTTGATCTCTTCTGGGTTATCCACACAGTACTGCATTTGCTCCTTTAGTTTGGGCCTGCAATTATCATTGGCCATCAGGATATAAGTCATTTCATACCACCTGTAGTTTAGTAGAGGGGTATTATGTATGAGGCATAATAAGAACAAGAGAATACCCGAATTCTCTGTTTAAGCTGTTGGCAACAGCTGTAGCCGCTTTTCCACCACTATATTTCTTGGTGAATTCCTCCTTAATTCTCTCCAAAAATGCCATCGGAAGCTGTCTGCCAACAGACTCAACCGCAACAACACAAAATGCTGTTATATGGTAATAAAACTGGGGTCAGTCTAATATTCAAGAAATTATGTTAAGCAGCAATGACTTTAACAGGCAAGATATTAATATAAGAAGACATTCTAGTCATTGCCAACCCCAAAGATGCAAAAAGAGAAGGTTAACAAACACTTGATTGCCAAACCCACAACTACTTGATAGGCGATGCATAATATCATCAGCGGTCAAACATCTTAGTACTTGCTAAACATTTATATTTCAACATAAAAAAGAAGTTTATATAGTATAAGAACAGTCACAAGCTAACTGACAGTTCGATTAGGATTTAGGGCATCAGTCTTTGGTTTCCCAAGTTATAAAAAGGCAATCTGCTGGTTTGATCTATTTAGGTTTAAAAAAAACTCGATAATAATCTGCACAACTAGTGCCCCATTTCACATTGCAACTCAATCGAGGTCAACTCAATCAGGCACCAGCCTTTCGTTTCCCAAGTTGTTATAAAAACTAAATCTTCTGAGTTGATCTGTTTGATTCAGAAAAACTTAATTATAGGCTATGCAACTAGTCCACCATCTCATATTGTAATCCAATCAAGGTCAAGAAACACAAGTTTGCTTGCCCAAATTATAAAAACTCAATCTTCTGATTTGATCTATTTATGGTTCAACGGAACTAAATTATAGGCTATGCAATAATGCAAATAATCGACCATTTCATACTGCAATCAATTCAAAGTCAGAAAACTCAATAGCATATGAAACCAAAACTCTTCACACATCACAAAATAAAACTGAAATTTCAGCAAATGTATCTAACATAACTAAATCTACATCAGATCTACAACATCAATTAAGTTCAAAGTACCCCCTCCATCCCAAAAAGATTGCCCACTTTGCTTTTTAATGATCAAAATATTTAAGGCAAATGACTTCAACTCAAATCGAAATCATCATATTAATAGCAAATCACATTAAAAATACGATCTTTCCATATATTTTTACCAAATACAACACATACCTACAAAAATATTAACTAATAAAGTCAATCATCATCAAAATTTCAAAACTTGACGAATTTTTCGAACATGGGCAGTAGTTAGAAACGAGATCAAATCCAAAGGGAACTAACTGAATCCATTTTCAAAAAGGCAGTTGAATCAAAATCATCATATTAACTACAGATCACATTAAAAATACAATCTTTCCACATATTTTCACTACAAATACATATGCCTAAACATTTCAACCATCATCAAAAACCCAAACTTGACAATCTTTTTGGTACATGGGCAGTAGTTAGAAACTAGATCAAATGCAAAGGGGACTAACTGAATCCATTATCAACAAGGTAGTTGAATGTGTGACCATCACAATTGTATGTGAATTTGTTGTTGGTAGCAGGAAGCTTCTGGAGACACTGAGCAGCTATGCTTGTGAAGTTGCCACTAAATTCAGTAAACTCAGCCAAGATCACTGTTCCTCTAGCCACAAAACTGTAGATCAAAGACTGTTGTCCCATTTCAATTGTCCACTTTCTCTAATTTCTCTAAATCAATATAAAGAATCGTAAGATATGAACTCAAATGAAAGTGGGCAAACAATATGGGACATAAAAAGAGTTTGATGAGATGTTAATTTGTAGGAAGAAGCAATAAAGGAAGAAAGGGGAAGATATGTACAGTATTGTACAATGTATTTTCTACTTTTCTAGGCCCCTGTTATTGGACTTGTACGTATAGCAAGTTTGACTAAGATAACGTTTCAAACAAATACCTTGAATGTACTCGGGTGATAGACACTCGTGGGAGAGGGTCAACGGAACACGACCTTTCAAATAAGCACGGAACGGTAATGAAATTTGAAGGAGTAAAATTAAAAATTATTAAAACAAGGGTGGCATAAATAGTAAAAAAGTTGATAAAAAACATAGTCTTCTCATTCTGGAGAAGCACGAATATACTAGAAGCACAAACTCGTTCTTCAAATTGATTTTATTTCTTTTCATGTTTATTTCGAGAATAATTATGATTTGGAATTTTATTATTATGAGCTAAACTCCTTTATTACTAAGGATTAGATGAAGCCGTACGATTGAATTCTTTATCGTTATTTGAGAAATTGTTTTACACTATTTTTATTCGTTATTCTTAATTTATAATTTAATTGCTTTGAAATTTGATCAGTTATAAGACCATCCACAACAAGAAACACAATAAACTCAAAAAAACCCACTTTATTCAGTGCCACGTGACCACGTCAGCATTTAACCCACTTAAACCCCAACTAGAACTCAGTTTCCACAACAAGGGTTTATTCAGGATTTTATTCACTTTCTCTCCCTTCCACATCACCTCATCATATACCCCACTATTTATTTACTTATCTCATTATTTATACATATGTTATCGTTAAAATTATAATTTTTATATTTATTAATTTTTTAATATTATAGTTAATATTTAATTTATTTATAATTAATTAATTCATTACAATAAAAATTAATAATTGGATATTAGGAAGGATCCATGAAGAGAGTTCAAGATTGAAGAATTTTTTTTTTGCAAAGATAGATTAGACAAAGGTGTAAAAAAACTTTTTTTTTTTTTTGGTGTCCAAATGAAGCAAACTTGACCTCTATTTATAGATCTCGAAAAATAAAAAATTTTGATATATTTTTTATTTTTTTATTTTAATGAATTATTGCTTAAATAACACATTTAATAAATAAGGAAAACAAAAAAAAAATAGTGAAAAGCACCCAATGGGGCGCTGCCACGCAGCCCCCTGCAGGTTGCGTCAGGCGCATGTTGCAGGCGCATGTGCCACACGCGCCTGACGCAACCTGCAGGGGGCTGCTTGGCAGCAACCCATTGGGTGCTTTTGCGCGCGGGGCCCACATTAAACCCCAATAAATCAGATTTATTGAATGAACCCCAACTAAATTGAACCCCAATTGATTCTTTGTTGCATGAGATAAACCCCCACAAAAACTCTTGCTGTGGGTGGTCTAAGTATTTAAATTATATGAGATTATGGTTGACTATCTTATATAAGGATATCATAATTAACTCTCTTGAATAGTTGACTAGGGAGTTGACGCAGATACCATGCGCTTGAAATTATTTGATTCGCAACTAAAATAATTAATTAGTCCACACACAATGGGTAATTGAGAGTTTAATATACTCTATTGGTTTAATTATTACTTTATTTGAATCAATTGAGGTAGAACTTTAGTATGAGCAATTCTGCGTAATTAGTAGATAAAAAGAGATGTACGGTGAAATTCAAGTTCCTAGTAATTGTGTATTTTTTTATTAAAAGCTAGTATTTTTTTACTGTTTTAATTATTTAGCATCTGCCTAAAATATATTATTTTAATTTTCTTTTTTGTCTTAGTAGATTAAAATAACTTAATTAGATTAATATCTCCTCGTGGGATCGACCCTTATTTTTTTACTATACTCGATCACGCCTCGTATACTTGTGAGGTTTCTAAATATGAAGTTCATTCAATTATCTCAAAATGCCTCATGTCGATCTCACATTCTTATAACGAATAATTTATGTATAAAAAGTAACCATCAAATTACTTAACACTTAAATTCCTACTATTAAAAAAACTACCACATTTAATCACCCTAATATTTATCCTTAGTTTAATTTTTACTTATAATTATCTATTAACATGTTTTATAATTTGTGAAATTCAAAATCTGCCGTGACTATACATTAAACGATTTTATTGTATAATAAAATAACTCGCACAAGTTGACATGTATATAAATAACTAGTGTACTATAATATCTTTGGACATAGGGGACCCTCGCCACCTAAGTCTACCCTTGTTGTCCCTTATTGAAACGTCCACGTCGAAGATGTGTGATTTATAAAAATATTTGATTTTATTTATTTACGATAATTTTTTTTGATAGATAATAATAAATATTATATTCGATGAACTTTCTAGTGCAATGGAAGTGGTATGTTACTTCCATTATATGTCTTCTAAAAAGTCTTAGTTTTTTTTTTGTTTTTTTTTTTTATAATTAGCGATGAAGATGAGTTTCAAACCAGGATATTCTGATCACAAACAAGAGCCTTTTTTCACTAGACTATTCGATTAACTTCTAAAAAATATTAGTTGTGTCACTTTATTACAAATTTAGAATAAAAGATATTAAAATCAAACATATCCATGAAAATAGTTAAATAGTGATGGAATGACCCAATGAGAATATGAGATGGGCCATGGGTGAAAGCTTTGCTGAGTTATAGGCTTATAGCTTATAGGCCAAACGGATGTGAGCCTATCTGTCTAACAATCGGTGATGGGCTAGCCCTGGATACAAATCAAATATACATTAAGCTTGCCTAGTTGCCTCTTGGATTAACAGTTGTTAGTTGTTATGTTTCTCATTTACTCAAATTCAAATTTTATGCACACCTCTATATTCAAATTCGGTTCGACTTCAATCAATTAAATTCAAATTCAAATTTTATGCACGCCCCTATATTTGAAATTGAATTTTATAAAAAAGACTTATATCAATGTTCCAAACACCAAACGTCTACATATCAAAATGTTAATTTGATCATGGATTTGTAAGAGGTAATTAAGAATGCTAATAAACAACATACCTGGACCGGCTAGTTCGTTATTCGACTTGTAAAACTCGATCCCTCATTCGCTCATATTTTTATCGAGCGGTGTTTAAGTAAATTCTTTTACTCAATAACTTTTATACCGGAATATTCGGTTTGATAACCTGCTACTAACTCTTCTTTGGCTTATGGTGAATCAGGGTTTATAGGGTAAGCCGGGGCCCGTTCGATTACCCGCTCAATTAATTTTTATATTATATAATAATATATTTTATACGTTAACCGTTATTAAATTTAATAAAGAATATTAATAGTGTTGCTAATGGACTGGGTAACCCAACACCTGTTCGTCGTTCGGCTAAAAAAGTAAGGATCGGTATCCGCCCGTATCCTTATTTAATGTAAGAGTAGTACATTCGCTAACCGATTCGATAACACCGATAAATATCAGACTCGATAATATTCAAATTTGATCGAGTAATCTGATACCTGTTCGTATCCGACTTGTTTGATTGAGGCGGTGACCAGTGAATATACTGAACATACAATGACTAATTGGCGTAATTGCTGACTTAATGATTATTTGTTCCCCGCCCCTTACCGCGTGATGGTGACTAAAAAGCCAAATTGTGATTAGGCAGTGATCTTTACGAGAAACCCAACGCATTAAAAACATTGAGTTATGTGGATCGAGATCATGTGGAAAGACATATGAGTTTTTTTCCTTGGTTGAAGATAACTATGAGCTTTAAAGGTAGTGGTTGAACGGAACGAAATTAGAAAAAAAATATAAAAAGGATAAAATTTAAAAACTTAAATAAAGGGGTCATAATTTGATATGTTTAGTAAAAAAATTAATGATTTTATCAATCTTATTATAATATATTACTAATTTATATAAAATTTATATAATTTATTTTTAATTTTAGAAAATCTAAAGGAAGCATCTCCTACCCTACAAATTTCGTCCCTGACCTCAAACTTCTTGATCGATTAACCATCTACCTCAACTAACGTTTTCTTCTTAAAACCATGATCAATTGGTGATCTCGAAAATCATAGCAGATTATTAAATGATTCATACATCAGTACCTCAATATACTCAACCTCACATCCATTTTAATATTCTAGTCCGAAATCCATGAACATTGTTTCTTGTAAATTAGGGATAAAATATAATTACAATAATATTATAAATAATAATTGCATAATTTATTAATTAATAGATAGTTAAAATGTAACACGAAACAAATTATTTTCAGCGAATATCAAACTTAAAACCTTCTCATTATAAACTTGGATCAAATGCTACAATACTATTGAATCAAAAGCCGAACAAGAAACATTTCAATAAAAACATTGGGCTAAAATACATTTCTGGCCCTCGGTTCCAAGTCTCGGGGACTCACTTGTAGATATGATTCAATGATTAAATAGTTTTACAAATATTGTTATAAATATTAATCCAATAATTTTGATTTAGAGTTCTTGTCTTCAATTGCACTTTCTAACATGTGTATATATAGATGCCGCACAACAATAAATGAAATAGGAGTAATGGATTAACATATCAATTTTGCATTAAACTTCAACTTATTTTCGAATAACTTTTCATTAAATATGTACGCCATATAATTTGAATCCGAGCTACACCATTGGCGAGTAATGTGTCAACGACCAATCGTAAAGGCACCCTAGTTCCCCTAGGTTTTTGGTTATTAGGTCCTATTTTTCACCTAAAGAAGGTCACGGATTCAAAACTTTCATGTTTTATATTACTCCCTCCGTTTCTTTTTATTTGATTGTTTAGAGTTTTTTCTTGTTTCAAAATATTTGATTGTTTACAATTTCAATGCAACTTTTTACAATTCTAATGCACCTTTTTACAACTTCAATGCACTTTTTTACAATTCCAATATAATTTTTTACAATCTCTTAATAAAGTACTTTTTCCCCAAACATCAAATAAAAAGAAACGGAGGGAGTATTAATTTCATTCTTGTTATTATTTTAAAATCTCATTACCGTCCCCTCACACAGGATCTCTGAGTCATTGAAAAAACTACTAACCATTAGATCGTTCGATGTTCACCTCATGTGTTATATCATTTACGCTCACATTAGATCATTTTTTTATTAGATATTTAGACATCACCAAATTGTACTTAAATATAGGGAGGGAGGGAGAAATATTCAAAAAAGTATCAAATTAAAATTATACTCCTTAGACATCACCAAATCGTACTATATTTAGACATCACCAAATAGTACTTAAATATAGGGAGGGAGGCAGAAATTTCCAAAGACATCAAATATCACCAAATAGTACTTAAATATAGGGATGGTGGGAGGGTGGGAGGTAAGAAAATTCCAAAAATATCAAATTAAAAATATACGACACTACGTAATTATAGGTCAAATATAAAGTACAGCAACCACTATATATCTGAAGAGCATAACGTCCCTAAATACTACTTTAAAGTACAATACAACCACTAAATGCACCTAGGGGCATACCCTAGCCCCCCCCCCCCTAAGTTATTGCGTATTAGGTCATAAAGTTCAACAACCACTATCTGCATTTATCGATGATGTCCGGGGGACAAATGTAAGAGGATGGCATGTGGATGATTTGGAGTTTTTTAGACACAATTCAAAAAAAACTTAGACAACATATAATAACATTATTATGTAACGTTTTATTTAAATGAAACGGCCTCAGACGATGCTTCACCGCCGTGCCGTCTAAGGAAGGAACATTCCAATTGCGTTAAAATGCTTCCCAACTCTTTAGGGACTCACGTATAGATAACTAGATATAATTCAATTGCTAAATATTAATTCACATATCTCGATTAAATTGATAATACAACAAATGAAAAAATCGATTAACATATCATATTCAACTTGAAATTATTTTCGAATATTTTTTCATCACATATGGGCGTACGTCCGAACTACACTACCAGCGAGTAATTTGTGATCAACAAATTCTAAATCCATTGGCATATAATGATTAATGAGTAAAGTGGTGTACATAACTCTTCCGTATATGAACAAGCCTTTTTATTATATTTAGATTTCATCATCAAATCAAAAAACCTTTGATCAGTCAACATCACCACACAAATATATATTGTTTCTATTATGTCACTTAGCCCGCCATCACCTTCTCATTGGTCCACCAGCTACCTCCGTGCATATGATTAAATGATTATCTATTACTAGTAAGCTGCGCCCGGCAATTGCCGGGCCAAATGTTCGTATAATTAATGCCCAGGACTAACTGATTACGGAGCGTAGAATATAATTAAAATGAAAAATAAGTACAATAAATTACATTAAGTAGATGTCTGTAATATACCTAATAAGTTGAGTTCGTATTGATATAACAAAAGTGATATTACATCACAAAGATGCCTAGATTACAATTTTTTTAAATTAAGGAGTTTTGTTTAATTAAACAAGAAAATACAAACATCAGATAGGCATGTACCTATAGCCAGTTGAAGTGAACTGTGAAGAAGATCAAATTAATGGCATTTAATAAGATTAAACTTTCGCTAGACTCACCTAAAAAATTGGCTATGCCATGAAAGGCATGGAAAGAATAGGTTCTGGAAGTTGAAGTCATTTCTGTATCATAGGAAGTCCAAATTAGGCCTTACGCCTGCTCTTGGAAGCCTTCGGTTTTGTTGGGAAATAGGCATATTTGCTCAGATTCGGGCTGCTAAAAGATCTTGCAGCAACATGGACAAATGGTTAGAATCTATCGCTGATGGATGGTTATAATATACTTCGGTTATGTATCAGATACAAAAGGTATCACATATGTAGGTTCCCAAAAAGAGGTACTAAAAAAATATTTGTTTACCTTTTCTCAATAGTTGTGTTTCTTATGTCCTTAAAAGGAGCACGAAGTCCACTGGCACGAGAACCACTTGACGTATATCTATATGCTGATATTGAAGAAACAAACTTCTGCATTGATTTTTCAGCTACATCCGAGTACTGGCCTATATGAAAGATGTTACACCCAAATTTGCCTTCTTCAGCTTTTATGCCCACAGGAGATGAGTTTTGCTAAGGGAATCATCTAGCTAACCGTGTTGCACATCAGAATGATATGGTACAGAATTATTTACTTCGCCAAGATAGACATGCTCATGATGTACATTACTATCATTGCCCTGATCAATTTTCTTAACTTTTTTATACAAAAAATATGAACTTCGAACTACCACATCCCCATTCTCCAATTTCATTTTCACCTCTGAGACATGTGAAGAACGCTCCTTTTGCAACATCATACAAGGTTTGTGAAACCTATTATGCAATAGACTATACCGAATTCCTGTACCAACAATGTCATAGTTTTTTTCAAACAGCCCTGAGTGAAAAGCATTCTTGCGGCATTCCTAATACGACTCAGAGCATGCTGAACCCTCCAGAGCTTTCTCTTGCACCTTAGACCATATTCTCGAACAAGCTTCAACTCAAGAATCTTCACAACAGATTGCTATCCTCTCCAAACCAGCAAAAATATTGAGTAGTGCAAGTTTTATTAATATCCTCTAATTCAACACAGATTCTTGCAGAGTTAAGGATGGTTCTATCCACATTTCGATGGTCCACACGAATTGGTTTCCTAACAGCTTTAGCAATAGTTAGTAGAGACAATTCATCAAATATGTAGAGTGGCACACCTTCGATTCTTATCCAAACGGGAGCAATGGATGGTTCAGTGCCAGAAGAAAACTCAATACCCCATTTAATCACTCTCATAGCAAAGCCTTGTATATTCCAAACCAATTTCATCCACATTTTATACAAGTCAATCTCAGTATCGATGTGATGAATTCTTATAAAACAAATGGGCATGAACACTTAATGGATATGCTGATATCATATCATAATCCTTTTTTTAAAACAAACATAAACAGAGGTCAGCTTTTTTAGGTTATGATAAACATCGATTAAGGATGAAAAACGAAATGTTGAAGGATTTGGCTTTCAAATTCGAATAAACTACATTGAAAGCAATAAATCTCAGCTATTATAAACATCATACTTACTGATAAACATACATGATGCTAAATAGAAGCAACTGGGTTTATGAAAATAGTGATTATACAATCAAGTTTATAAAGGTGCTATCAGCTATCATCAACACCCAAAAAGAGCAAAATCGTTGTTGAAAGTTCAAATCAAGTAATTACCTAAAAGAAGGTTATAGGGTTTTGTCGACAGCTTGATGCCCATTAAACAATAGTCAACACAATTAAGACTTTTATTAACGGCCTGACAATAACAAAGATCGTTGTTCGATTACACAATATACAGAACAGAAGAAGAATTTAGTTGAGGATGAAAATGGAGTTATGTGGATGATGGGAAGATGTCAAAATCGAAAACGAAAAGCATGGAGAGTAGGTGGAGGCGAAAGGAGATAGGTTGAGGAAACTATGAATTGGGACTTGGAAGAGTGGTGAGGGCTTGGGTGTCGCGTAAGAAGGGGAAAAAGAGAGTGCAATATTTAGATGAGAGAGTGGTTTGATAACATACGTACAAATGCTAATGCATAGCGTACAACTCCTGAAGCGGGCAGTTAAATGTCCAACTTTTGCAGAGAGAGGTACAACTTTGGATGCACATGGTACAAGTATCTTATGCGTTGCACGCGCCAATTGTCATAGACAAAATGCATGTGAGCCACGCGCTTTATAGATGATTTTTTACTGTACAAAATGCATTCTCTCTTAGAAGATATCAAAGAGTTGTTGATAAGCGGAACTGAACAAAATTCTTCTAATTGACGAAACGTCAAAATTTTTAAGCATTAGATAACATTTACAAAAATTATAATGACAAATGTTTATGGTTGTCATGACTAGTTTCAAGTATATATGTTATCGATTCTTTATGATTTTGCACTTCATTTCGAGTCAATGGGTACATAGTAGTACTAAATATATGTTTTTCTTTTGTCTCTTTTCCATTTTTTGCTTCACTCGTCAAATATACTACTTCATTTCTTTTTAGTTGACGTTTTCATTTTTGCGTGTCCAACTTTGAGCGTCAATTACTTTTTATTCTTTAGTTCAAAAGATATAAAATTTATATCGATTAATTTAAATTGAAGAGTATTTTCATAAAAGTAACTTTTCATAATTTTTTATGTTATAATTAATTAGTTATTGTTAATATGTTAGGATTCACATTAATAAAATATCTCTCTATATTGTATGAACAACAACAATAAGGATTCACATTAATAAAATATCTCTTTATATTTTTACAAAGTTAGATACGTAAAAATAAAAAAGTCTTGTATTATAAAATGGAGGGAGTATTAATGAGTGGCCAAGCAATTTGTTTTTTTAACCATGTTCTGGCGGCGTGATCTCTTGCTTTTGATGATAGTGAGTCTTTTTAAGTAAAAAGTTGATCTATGCTAGTCGACCAATTTTAGCCTCCTATGTTAGGTTAGGTCGTAGCTGAAGTAAGTAAACTTAGAGATGTACAACACCAGTACACCACTAAGAAGATTCTTTGTAAAACTAATACGCAACATATATTTTAGTAATATATACTTCCTTCAATTTCATTTATTTTTATTTTTATCGAATCGTAATGATTCTCAACTAATTAGGAATGGATTAGTAACGAATGTATTACAATTCAATGCATACTCTAAAGTGAGAAATATTTCAAAAATACTTAATTAGTACTATTATATATATATATATATATATATATATATATATATATATATATTAGGGTTAAAGATTATTATTTCTTAAAATGCATGTAAAAGTAGTTGTTCGAACGAGAAAATTTTGAGAACTCAAAATAAATGTAGACGATTTGTAGAACGGAGGTAGTCTATTCTAACAATTGTGTATTTTTTAACTCTTAAGACTAATATACTTGTTTTTCTAGTAAACTATAGTACAAATTAGTCTTAGATGAGTTGGGGTGGATATATAGGAATCGAATAGATTTCCCAATATTGAAGTTCACACTATAAGTGAATATGAATGCTCAAGAATTAGATTTGAAACTTCTGATAAGCTATCAAACCAAATATCCGATTAAATATTTTTACTAATCTCTATGAAAATATATCAATTCGAATTCGAATATAATAAAATATGACAACCAAAGTTGAATTTTGAGAGAACAATATCGAACCGAATTCGAACTCAAATCTATTATTATTGAATGCTAATATACAAACGAACTTGAATATTGTTATAAAAATTTAAATGATACTATCTCCATTCTTTTTTATTTGTCTTCCTAGCAATTTGCACATAGATTAATGAGAATAAAAAGTAGTCAAAAGTAATACATTGCAAATGTAAAATGACAATCAATTAAAACTATATAATTGGTTTTTCTTTTTTTCAATTTTTTTTTTCAATTTTTTTTTCTTTTTGCAATTTTCTTTTGATTTTTTTCCCTAGTAAAAAGAGTTCGATTTTGGTAGTTGTTTTAGATAAAAGTTTCGGTTTAGAAAAAGTGTTTGATTTTTTATTTTGATAGTTGTTTGCCAAAAAAGTACGAAACCGAACCCCTTTTTTATTTTGAACACTTTTGTAAGCCGAAACTTTTTGCTAAAACAACTACCAAAATCGAACCTTTTTTACCAAGACAAAACAATTGAAAAAATTTGAAAAAAAAATTGAAAGAAGAAAAAAAAGTGTATCAAGGGGTAATTTAGTCATTTTTGTCCTCCCAGTTTCATTAAGGTAACAAACTTTTCAAAAGTTTATTTTTTTCTCAAAACTTCACTATTCACACCGAAAACTGTCAATGTTAACGGATCAGGGACTAAAATGCACCATTATATATACTTTTAGCGACCATTTCCGTTACAGTACCACTTTCGGGGACCAAACTACACCATACCCCACCTACTAGGACCATTCTAGCAATTAACTCGGATAGTGACACCTCTCTATAATAATCCACCTCTCTCAAGGCGTTTTCTCATCTAGATGGAAGCCGGAAACACTAAAATGAAACACCATATTACACATTTGATTCTTCTCATCATCTTGCACATTTTCTTCTCCAACAGCTTCATGTTGCCAACATATGCTGATGGTACGTTTGTTTACTTTCAAATTTAGAAGTCTTCCATGACGACTGTATGTGGGTTCGTCTTGACTCGAGCACGTGACGAGCTGTACATATACTTTCTTTATTACTTGGGACGGCGGCTGACTAGTAGACTACGTCTTATTTTATTCATGCAAATTGAGTTAGATGATTTACTCTTACATAATAAATAATACTTGAAAACTTATTACTCCATATTTGATGAGCATAATAGAACAGTGGATTTTGTAGTTGTTCTAATCTTCATATTCTTGTTGAGGTGAATTGATGTATCTTCGATTTTCATCAATATATATATATATATATTCGTTCATATGTTGGATATTATGCATTCTTTGTACTTTTCGTTTTTGTTGTGATTTTCTCTGAAATGGGATTGCATGAGTCTTATAGCTCGACTTGGGGTGAGAACGGTGACCAGTCCCTCCATAACTGCAATAATTTCTATTAACTATGAATTATTATTGTAGGTGTTGGTTTTGGTAATGGGCAAGTTGATATAGGAGGATTACTCATTTCCCAAATCAAGACATTCACTCAAGTGTGGAAAGTGCATGAAGGTGGACCAGGTGATCAAGGGGCTACATTTTATGAACCAACTCAACTCCCCGATGGATTTTTTATGCTTGGAAGTTATGGCCGATCAAACATCGACCCTACGTCCGGATGGGTTCTTGTCGGTAAAGACTATTCCGGGACGATTCTAACTCCTGCAAGCGAGTACGTTCTTGTACTCGACACTACATCTCTAGCAATAGATCAAGACGACGGGGCTGTCTACGTCTGGCAGCCAATACCGCAAGAAGGTTACACTGCCGTTGGTAATGTGATCACGAGGTATCCTAACAAGCCTCCCCTGGATAAAATCCGGTGTGTTCGATCTGATTTTGTCGTCCTTCAAGAAAACGGTGAATGGATTTGGGGTGCTAACGAAAGCATCAACTCGTTCAATATCTACAGCAGCACGAAAAATGGTGGAGACACTACTTTTCTGGTTCAAACTGGATTATTTCTTGTTCAAGATAATAATACATCACCCTTAGTTTCATATTTAATGAATTTTGCACCAAATTTGTCTGCAATGCCAAACATGACCCAAATCCAGGAATTAATCCAAGAGTTCTCTCCAGTAATTTACTTTCACCCTGACGAACAGTTCTTCCCCTCTTCGGTTTCCTGGTTTTTCGAGAATGGGGCGCTTCTGTATACAAAAGAGAAAGAATATGAACCTGTTTTAATCAATAAAACAGGCTCTAATCTTCCTCTGGGTGGTTCAAATGATGGGTTATACTGGCTTGATTTTCCAATCAACGATGGCGCTAGAGATGAAGTCATGAGAGGGAATGTACAAAGTGCTACAGTATACGTACACATCAAACCTGCCGTTGGAGCTACCTGCACTGATATAGTTATATGGATATTTTACCCCTATAACGGTCCAGCTAAAGCCAGACTCGGTTTAATTGAAATCGATTTGGGGATGTTCGGTGAACATGTTGGTGATTGGGAACATGTGACATTAAGGGTGAGTAATTTCGATGGCCAGTTGAAAAGTGTCTACTTTTCTCAGCACAGCGAAGGCGTTTGGGTAGATGGATCCAAGATGGAATACCACGATAATGGGAAAAAACCGGTTGTGTATTCGTCGTTACACGGGCATGCTGCTTTCCCTAAAGCAGGAATGAATGTGAACTACGTTGCTGGCGAATTAGGGTTCATAAATGATGCAGCAAGGGGAATGTATATGGATACTGGCTTCAATTATTCAATCGTAAGTGCAGATTATTTGAAGAGTGATGAAATTGTTGAGCCTTGCTGGTTAAATTATGCTAGAGAATGGGGCCCCAAAATCACCTACGATTTTATTAAAGAAATGGATCAAGTTATGAAGAGTTTGCCTGATGACCTAAAGACCAAATTCATGCAGCTTTTCGATCGTCTTCCAGCTGAGGCTTTCGGTCAGGAGGGTCCTACTGGACCTAAATTTAAATATAGTTGGTATGGAGATGAATGAGTTTCAATCTCTTGTCTGTTTATATTCAAATAATCCTCATTGTGATGAGGTCAGAGGGGCATTTATATTTTCATGTGTATTTGAACGTGTGTTTCATGTATTCAGTAGTGTGTATCTTGAATGCGTGACTCCAGTCTTTAAGTGTGTGTATGAATCTTACAAGTTTAGTACTAATTATTAATTGAAATGTAATACTCCCTCGCTCCATCCCTAAATGATTGGTACATTTTAACAAGTTTAGTACTAATTATACCAATCATTTAGGGATGGGGAGTAATTTTATTAATGACAAAAAGGAAAAAGAAAGTTGTCATGTGTATATGTTCTTTTTCCTTGTGAGTTATGTCTCACAAGTCATCACAACCCTAGCTTTTAAGAGGAGAAAAACGTTACTTAAATAGAATTGTCAGTATTAATCAAGCCCTCTGAGCAAGATAAATATAGACTAATCACATATTGTTAAAGAATCATTTAATTAATGATCAACTACAATGAATGCCATGATTTGTGGGATCTTTACATAGATATTATTTCTCTTTACAGAAAAATAGCAAAACAGCCTTTTATATTTTATGTTAATCGTACATAAAAACAATATGCATATATATTTGGTCAGATCTGAACATGATGAACTGTGTTAAGTTAAGGGCGGACAGTTAGACGGCCATTACGTTGTTCATATACAGACACAATATTAATTTGTACTAATTTGGATAGGTTACGTTTTTTATATCGTCAACTGTAATTAATTTGTACTCGCTTGTTATTAAACCTTTGTTAACATAGACCGTAATGTTCTTTGTATGTCCTAGCTAGCACCTAATCTAACACTAGCAATTTTAAGGTAATTCAATTAACTCTATCAATTTATGACGAATTATATATATTAAGGGGCATATAACAGTAGATGGTTCAACTATGAAATAGTTTTACAACTATTGTCATAGATGTTAATTTATAATTGTTCTAAATAGTATATAATTGGTAAATGATAAATACATACAATGATACAAGAGCTAAACTTGAAAAACTATGTAGTCGTAAGTGAGTAATTAGGACAATAACACATAATGATGCAACATCTATATATACGAACTCATATATAAATCATAATCTCGTACGTATTAACGGTTCTATTGTTAAAACAATCTCAATCTCGTACGTATTAACGCTTAATTGTGCAACGTAAACGTATGGTTATAAATCATGTATGCATAATAATATGAAGCGTAAATTGTTTAGCCATGTTGATTAATTAAGTTATTATATATGCAAGGAAATGGGGTGTTCCATGATAATTTGAAAAGTTGATAACCGGCCTAATAAAAAGATCAAATTTGTGCATCTTTTTAGTAGGCCTGAAAAAGAAATAGGGTAGTGGTCCCATTTATTACAAAATTATTAAAACAAGATCAAATAATAAAAACAAGATACTATTAAAAATAAGTTAATAAAGTTTAGAGTGACAAAATTAAGAACTGATGAACTAAAATATAGAAGAAAAAAATGTATATATATATATGTATATTATATATATATATATATTCATCATATATCCTTCCATATACTATATATTAATCTTTACTAGTTAACCATCCAATAACGATTGCATATGCATGGCGTGTATCTTTTTATATTTAAACTACATTTTCCAAAACTCGTTTAGTCTACAATGTAATATAGTAATATGTTCAAATAATGTACAGAAAAAATAATAATTTAGGTTATTATATTAATAAAAAGAAAAATTATTATTTAAACGAGAAAAAAAATCAATATAACAGAACCAAAATATAGTTATAGGCTTATACCGCAGCAATATATACTAGATGGTTATAGGCTTTGTGATGAATAATGAGGTAAAAACTGAGATGCCTACCGATGGAGAAAGTTAGTTGCACGAGTGTCTCACTAATTAAGTGAAGACGAGTTGTACTTTAGTCTTAATAAAATTGGTATTTAGGGTGTAAAATGAGATAAAATGTAATATAGAATATAATTTAAAGCTTAAAATAGTATTAGGGTACAATTTAAAATTTTCATGATAGTTTAGGGTGCAAAATAAAAATAAGCCTTTTTTAATTTTAGAAAGTCGAGTGTCTAATTATATTTTTTATTTGGCCCAAACTAACTTTTAAATACGCGTGCAGCTCAAACTCCTTCCAAAATTGATAGTCCCGTTAAAATAGGGACCAAATTCAAATCATGTCTACACTTACAAGGACTATCACTTTAACATTGTCATTTACTGTGACTAAAGTACAACTCCATCCCACTTAGTGAGACTTCGAATGAGACAACTATACTTTTGTTATTTAAATATATATGATAACTTTATTCTTTCTTCCTTACAAGTGGAGTAACATTTTTCTCATTAGATAAGATTACAACTCTAGAGTCTACCCTCATGAATCATGATACTGAAAAAGTGAGGCTACTAAAAATAAAAGCAAACCTATACTAGCTAATTTGAACGTATGTATGACTGATCTACCACTAATAACCTCTTTGAGCAAGGAAATATGAAGACCGTGTGTAATCATCACCTAATTAATCTTGAAGAAATCCATTTCCTTTATGGTAAATGTCCACTAATTAATATGGTCAAAATGATAATTTTTCCTCCATCCCTAATAGATTGGAATATTTTTGTAGGTTAAATTTTTAAATATTTAAACATGAATTTTTATTAGTCGATAAGAAATAGTTATGTAAGATAGATCTGGTTAGATTTGTTGGGTTCTAAACAATTTGAAAATATTTGATGACTATTTTAGGAGAACTGAAAATATGAGTTCAGTAATGCTTAAGCAAAATGCTTAGAATAATGGGGCGTGAACGTGTTTGATGACTTTAATCTGAGACACTCTGATCTTGATTAGATTTCGTTCAAATAACTCTACTCATTAGTATATGGAGTATAAATTATACTCCCTCCGTCCCTAAAAGATTGTCACATTTTGACTTTTGTGGTCAATTACAACAAAATTTGATCACGAATTCTCACTAAATGAAAAGAAATAATATAGTCTTGTGGGACCTCGTTAGATTCGTCTCAATATATAATTTTGAAATATCAACTTATTATAATTTTTTTGCATTTAGAATAAGAGATATTTGTATTTTAAATCGTGTTTCATTGACCCCCAAAAGTCAAATGTGACAATCATTTAGGGACGGAGGGAGTATTAAAGTATGATTTTTAACAATAATAATAATGAAAAATAATAATGAAAATAATAATAGTATTAACAAGAATAAAAATGATAATAATATAACTAATAACAACACTAATATTGATAATAATGAAATAATAACAATATAAATAGAGAAATAATATTAATTTAACTTGCTCTAAATACAGTAAAACGTATATAAATTAATACTCTATAAATTAATAATCTCTCTAAGATAATAAATTGGTCTCGATTTGGGCTAGTTAAAAAAATTAAGAAAATAGATAAAATAATAAGATATACTTTTATAAAAATTCATTTATAATATAAGGTCCCACAAAAATTATAAATTAAAAATCCTTAGAAATTGAAATAATATAATTACAATTTATTTAAAATATGAATCTATAGTAGTTTATTTTTTCTTAAAGTTCAAATCACATTGGAGTTCATCTCTAATTTTTGCATCCATTAGTTTCGTTGTTGTGTTTTCGAATTTGTGAAGAATTCTAGACGCCAAAAGTGCTTCCTTTAGAGTATCGGGTTCCGAAGACACGGTATCATCTTCATCTTCATCATCAACATTGTTCTCAATGATGGTAGTAATATCATTAAACTCTACATATATTAAGTTATAGATAAATTAATAACTCTCTAAATTAATAAATTTGGCTGGTCCCAACATTATTAATTTATAGACGTTAACAGTAATACGTTAAGGCCTAAGGGAAGCTTGCCTCTTGGATTAGCAGACCACATTTATCAAACCTTTTAATTGAGCTAGTAGAGTAATTGACCTTATAGGGCTGGCCCACGAAGAACATACATCTGCCCAGGATTTATACATTAAGGGGCAACTGTTGGGCCACGGTTTCGATAAGTGTTCAACACGAGTTTTTTCTTTGGAGATAATACTGTAGTCCGATTTTCACCTTAGAAGCGCGTGAAAGTGACTAAAACACGTTTTTTGACCGATTTTAGTTCACACATTACCGTTTACTTCACGCGTTTCCAGTAGAAAATTTCATACGCTCTTTCTGAATTTTAAAGCGCTTTCCCGATTTTTTTACTAGAAACTTTTTACGTACTTTCAGTATAACTTTTAGAGCAAATGACTTCATCGATCACTCACGTTTGTTAAAAAACACTAGTCGATCATTCTAGTATGACTTTGTATACTTTCGATGACTCATGTTGGGTATTATGTATATTTTTTGTCACTCACACGTGTTTTTGGTACAACTCTTGATTCTTCAAAAATTTTAACATTCTGGTAAGAATATTTTAGTCATTATCTCATAATTTTGTCATGGAAATGTAGAGTGCAATGGAAACAACTATGCTCCGGCCCCTATGAACGAACAAACTAATAATGAGGCAAACCCACCTCATTTCAGTAGTGGATCAACTGATATCCCAGAATTTTCTACGCAAGTATCTCTAGGAAATATTGATGGGAATACACCTCATAGTTTTGTTGCTCCAACCCAACAGTCAAGAAAGAAAGCAAATTATGACCTTTGGAGCACCGAAGAGAACAAAACTTTACTAAATAGTGTTTTCTATGTTCGTAATGATAAGATATTGGATAATAACCAAAAGGGTGACACTTATTGGGGAAAAATTGTGGACAATTATAATGAGAGCATTGAAGGTGAGAAAAAAGGACTCTAGCGTAGTGCAAAAGTCATTCAATATCATCAACAAGAAAATTGCTAGTTTTTTTGGTCATTACAGTAGAGCATGTAGAGTGAGATGCAGTAGTTGGTCTGATGATAACTACATAAGCAAGGCTCTAGAGTTGTATGAAGAGTCTGAAGGTCATAGGTTTTCCGTGCCAGAAGAGTGGAAGATGGTTCGTGAGCAACCCAGATATATGATAGGACAAATTGAATCTCAAGGTAGTGGGTCAAAGAGAAAAGTAGTGATTATGATGTTGGATCCTCAACTCCCTCTCTTACACGTCCCGAAGGTAGAGATGCGGCGAAGAAAAAAATGAGATCTTCAAAAGGTAGAAAAGCAACAGTTGTCCTTCAGGATGAGTTATCTAATATTATGTCTTCTCATGACAACCTTGAACAAGCTAGGTCTACAACTGCATCATCTATGTTGGAGTATGCACATGTTAGAAAGTTGGAGATGTTGATGTTCTTGAAGGACAAAGAAAAACGTGATTTTGTTAAGGAAAATACTTACTAAATGCTACTGAAGGAGTTGTTCCCTAACTAGTTTGTTTGTTGTATGTTTTAGTTTCGTCTTGTGTATTTTATTTTCAAAGTGTGATTCTATTTGAATAAATTGTGGATGTATGAGTTTGTTTGAATAAATTGTGGGTTGTGAAATTGCATATTCATTTCATACTCTTGAGATTCCAAACCGACAAAAAGTGACAACACTTGTTTCTCGAGATTCCAAAGCGATAAGAGCGTCCCCACCTCCCACTACCATCTGTAGACAACACCTGTTTCTCGAGATTTCAAACCGATGAAAACGTCCCCATCTCTAACGTTGTTTTTCAATTGTGTTAGGAATTTGTGTAAGAGAAAGTTCGAGAACAGAAAAAATCTAACCGTGAGATGTGTGATGAAAGATTTAGTTAATTATGTGAACAGGTGCTTTCTGCTTTTCATGTCTTAACTATATTTAAATCACTAGAGTACTAGACAAAGGAAGCAAGGAGAAAGAAAATAGAAATGTTAAGATCTATGAGGTTTCACTCTAAAATCAATTAATAATAGGGGAGTAGCACAAGATCTTATATATTGATTCGGAGGACATCGACTTCCGATGTGGGTGTGCATCTTAACACTCCTCCTCACGTGTAACCCAATCATCGGCGAAATTTTCCTCACCGGAATTACTTGCCAAACAACATCGGCTGGTTATACGTGCCTCAATAACTCGGGCCTAGCTCTGATACCATGTTAAGAGTCTATGAGGTTCCACACTAAAACCAATTGGTTGTAGGGGGGGTAGTCCACGATCTTATATATTGACCCGGAAGGACATCAACTTCCGATGTGGGTATGCATCTTAACATTAACAAGAAGAGATGAATGAAGAAACGAAAGCTGCTTTTCAAAATATGAAATTTTACAAAAATTTGTCCTATTCCGGCTCCTAATATACCCTTGGTTGCACATAGAAACTTTTTACATATTTCTTGTCACTATGATGGTATGATCTCCATGTCATGCTATTGTTAGATGTCTAACTTCATATCGCTATCATTGTTAGAATATAGTCAGCTCTATGTTGTTCATTTTCTGGAACACCATATGCTAGTGAGTTTTATTGATAATAGAACTTTATGTTACCTAATACTCCCTCTGTTTTTTTTTAAGTTATTGTTTAGCTTAAATCTACTTTATTAAGGACATTAAGAAAATTACTTTTATATCCCTACTTTATTAAGAACATGAATAAGATAGTTCAAAAGCAATGTCTTGAAAATTGTACAAAATTGGAAATAGAGTGAAAAGGTGCATTGGTATTGGTAAACAATAGGTTAAAAAAAACACAAGAGTTACAAGCTAAACAATAGCTTAAAAAAAACAGAGGGAGTATGTAATATGCTCTCTTCAGGTCTGGGACTTCCCTACTTCGGTGGTTTCCATCATCGATATCTTTGTCTTGTCATCCAATATCGCGTCAATTTAACACTATTATCAAAAGCTATCAAATTTACATTAAACTGAACTTGTATAACTTTATGTTCAGTAGAAACAAAGTTTGTATTCCATTTCAATTTTAGTATATAGTTGACTAGAATTAGTGTATCTAACCTCAAAGATTAAATTATGTTAAAGTCGTTATGGAGCTTGATAGTAACCCGTTAGCAGTTAGTTCGACCCAATTTAATAGAGTTTGTGCCTAATTAATTCTTACTATATATTTGAGTGTTGAAGAAAAAAGATATAAAACAAAACCTACTCGCCTGAAAACAGCCGCCCACCCCACCTATATCTCCACACGAAATTACAGTTTTGTCCTCAAATGAACCCTCTCTTACAATTCTTCCAAATGGGAGGAGCATAATAATAACTTCACATCAAATTTCTATTGTTTTAATGTGTGTATAACAAATCAGCATAAATATATATGGACAAAGCTCAACAAGAGATGAGGCTATTCGATTTTAGCCAAACAAGTTGTATAGAGTATTTATTTTCCCCGATTTGGTCGACTAGATGATAGTGAAATCACATTTGGCTGGACTTTTATTAGCAATTATTGTCCGGAAATTATAAAACCGACACACGTGATTTGTTGACAAATTGCATTATTATTGATTTCTGTTTGAGCTACTAAATTTTATGTCCTTTGATGTGAGATTAAGAAGCTATGTAATATGAACCAAGAATTTGATTACAATTTTGTCTCCACCACTCAATTATTGTTCTGTTTGGGTATTACCTTGTTATAATGAAATTTGAATTTGGATTTGTACATAATAATAAACAAATTTTACTTTCTAATAAGGTAGTGTAGTTATTAATAATTTCCCCTTTTAAAATTAAATGATCGAGTATATTTTATCATTTGCTCAATTAAAGTTAAATGTTCAAATCATTTACTAATAATTCAAGATTTCTATCATGATATTTGATTTGCGCGTCTTTTCAAGAAAAATATATTTAAATGTATTTCATTTACTTTCAGGGGCATTATGTGGAATTTTCAGATTTATTTGAAGTTTAAATTTTTATATTCTGATTTCGTGTTATGTTGGTGGTTCCATATCATATTGGTCCTTTCTGTACGGGGACAAAATAATCATTTCCTGTTACAGGAAATCACTATTTCAGTGTGTATAACAGACGAGATTTTACACCCATATGAAATTAAGAGTTTGATGAAATAAACGTTATATACTTACTCTAGTTTATAAAATGTTTTATTACTACTTAAAAATACAGTTTTTTAATCGAATAGTCTAGTGAAAAAGTCTCTCACTAGTGATCAAAAGGTGGTTTGAAACTCACCTTATTGTTAATTTACAAAAAAAAAAAAAAAAATCCCCTTTTTTATTTGACAAGTTTTACCTTTAGAGTGGTTTGAGGAAAAGATAAAAATAAAATTGAAGAAGGTATCTTAACATAGTACCTTTACTTTAATAAACAATGCCCTGGTCAGGTGATGCTAAAGCAAATAACGATAATTCAATTATTTAAGAAGTTTTCCAAATTCCAAGTCAAAGAAAGATTTCTCGGACAATCAGCCAACAAAGAAAAAGCCATTTTCCATCTCCATCCCCCACCTTCTTTTAATATTGCCTACCTCCTTTTTCTTTCAATTAAGATTCTCTATTGTGAACTTCTAAATATATTTCTTTGCCATAGATGAATCAACCAAGAATCATCATTTATTTAATAACTAATAGAAAATTATAATCTATCTTCTTTTTATATATTCATTTCATTTTCACACAAAAAGAAATAAACATGTATGTGTAGATTAATTGAGTAATTGCTCAGTTCTATATATCAAATATATTCGTAATATTCATAAATTATGATTTTTGTTAAGCACGGGACAGAAAAGAAGAAACATAACATAGGTACATAATTATTATGATCGTTATACACATCAAAATAGAGTTGTGTTTAGGAGTGAATCGACTATTGTATTTGTCCTGTTTAGAAATGTAGCAATGAAAGAAGTTTTAATTGAGGACAAAATAGTAATTTCAGACGTAAAAAATGCGATTCCAATGTAAACAGTATTGTCCATAATTATTTATGTAATTCCCCTCTTAACTCATTTATTATAAATCTTGTAAGTTAAGCTTACTTGTTGAAATATGTATAGAATTTCAAATCCTCCTTTTATTCCACCTTTCATGAAACTTGAACCATCTATTCAATCCTTTGCTTTTTTTTCCCTTTCTTGCATTCTCTTGTCCCATCTCCTCTAATAATAAGATCTAGCTAAGCATTTTTCTCCACCATCTTATTGCCCTTGAAACTTCTTGTGTTTATGTAACTTGTTCATGGATATAGATCTCTTATCAACTCTTGGGGGGTGGTATTTTTTTGTTACTCAAAATTTGCATGGCTACTAAACTAAAACAAACTTCCATTTTTCATAGCTTCAAGAAGCAATCATCATCATCATCATCAAGAAAGCTTTTTACTCTTGTTCTTGTGATTCTTTTCATTTTTGTGCTCAATTTTCACACTCCATCAAATATATGTTCTCCAACAATAACTCTAAGAAAGAAACTTCTCCAAGATCCATCTTATACTCAAACAACAACAATGAATTTGCACCCAAGAAACAAGAAATGGAAGACAAACTCAAAATCTTCTAAAGGAGAATTTGAAGGTGGTGAACATAGAGTACCAAGTGGACCAAACCCTATAACAAACAAGTAGACTTATTATGGTTCATCATCATCATCGTGGATTGTTCATCAAGATCTTATATATATAATAAAAAACTGCAAAAGTGTTAGTTTCTATTTCGTCAATTTTTTATTACTTGTTTCATTTTATTATATATGGTTTGTAATATCGAAAGTTTACTAGTGTTGTTCTTGTTTCCATATCGATCAATCACATTGTACGCCATATTTTGTGTTGTGTAAGAATCTTCTACCTTCTTTTCAATTCAAGATGCGAGTATTTTGGATGGCGTTCTTTATTTCACTTTATTACATGCTTCCTTTTTATTTGTTCTAGTAAAAAATAACAAAGAGCGATTATGGTAGAGTTTTTTTTGTAAATTAGCGATGAGGTGAAATTCGAACCCAGGACCTTTTGGTCACTAGCAAGAGCATTTTCCACTAGGCTATTCGAGTATCTCAGTAATTATGGTAGAGTTTGTAATATACTATATTTTTGAGTTATTAATTAAGTAGGACTCTATCTACTTCCGTTGCTCAAAAAGTTACCACTCAATAATCCAAAACTCCATATACTACTTATAGTCCAAGGTTTGGCAAATTTAGGATGAGCCTGTCGTTGATATAAGATGAACGATTTACTTAGCTTCGGAATTTACATATTTATTGGTTCAACATAACTATAAGTAATGTCCATAAAGATCATTTACCCTATATTTTGTTTAAAATATCGAAAATTATCATTGCACCAATACGAACTCTTTTCTTTATTCGATTATTACGAAACTCCATTTAATATTTGTGCAATTATCTCTCGTGAGTGAAGTAATGCGTAGTAGCTATTAGTATTCCCTCCGTCTCTAAATGATTGTCACATTTTGACTTTTCATGGTCAACAAAACACGATTTAAAACGTAAATATCTCTTATTTTATATGCGAAAAAATTATAAAAAGTTGATATTTCAAAAATATATATTGAGACGAATCTAACAAGGTCCCACACGATAATATTATTTTATATCGTTTAATGAGAATTCATAGTCAAATTTTATGATATTTATTTGACCATCAAAAATCAAAATGTGACAATCTTTTAGGGACGGAGGGGATACTATTTATAATAATGCATGGTTGTGATGAGCAGGTGGGTTTGAATTTGTGTTATCTTTTGGGTTGGAAATGATTATTCAATTATTTGGATGTTTTTTGGTGAATGAATGTAGTTTTCACCCTCACTGTCACACAATGTAAACCAATAATAAAGCAAAAAGGCAAGTCATTAGACATGATCAATTAATAATTCGAGAATGATAACAATTTTTCTTGTCTTGTTAGAGGTGGATCAAACAATAATGATATAGATATTCCACTACCAATATTTCATCGGATCTAGGCAAATCACTAATTTTGACTTGTGCTTCAAAGTGAGTAGTATATAATGTTGGCATGTTTTTTTATTTAACTAATAATGAAAATCACAATTAACGAATATAAACTTTAAAGAGTGTATGTTAGGTGCACACGGCAAATACATAAAAGACTAAGAAAGTAATGGTATGTACTACAAAGATATAAAGATAGTATAAAAGAAGACGTACTTTCACCAAGAGTTTATCCAGAAACCTACTAGTAAAAATTTGGTCAGATATCATTAGGCTATTGACCCGTCAATGAATGTTGGCATATTTGGAGAGCACGTTTATAGTAATACTATATTAATTTTAGGCTTGGGGGTAAGATGAACATAATTCTCACATTGATTGATGGGAACATTTTGGATCATATATGATCTAATTGAGATTAAACTTATAAGGAACAAATTAATCATTTGTCAAAATTGGAAACAAATGAATATTAGTCTTTATTTTTTATTAAATGTTTAATTTCTCTTTATTTCAAAACGGTCCAACTAATTTTTTGTTATTTTAAAAATGACTCTAGAAGTCCAATATATATATAAAATAATATTTCGTTGATGCTTTCATCAAAGTTGAGATTTCGTCAAATAAAAACCGACAACTATTAACCTAATAGTATCTTTACCGAACTTTTATTAGGAGCCAGGAGGTCTAGTTTATAATAATTTTCCCTCATTCCTAAATATTCAAGTTTAGTTCTTTATTTTTAAAAATTACTCCTAATAGATTTTATCATATAAATAAAATACATTAAACATTACTATTATTTGGGCCTAAAGTTGTAAGAAAATGGGTTTAAGAGTCCAACACAAAACCCCAAGCCTGCGGGGTTTATCGTCCAGCTGACTTCTTCGAAGAAAAATGTCGGAAAATTGAAGAATAAGACGAAGAAGAAGAGTGGATCAACTCTATATCCCAAAAAGATTGTCACATTTCTAATAATATATAGTAAACAAACAATCATGGCTCTCAGAAATCGATGTCTCAGAGATTTTTCTAAAGGCTTGCTTCATATTTGCTCAGGTAAAGCATTACTTTAAGTTTTTATTATTATTATTATTATTATTATTATTATTATTATTATGATTAGTCCCTAAATCCCATAAAGATTGTAGCTTTTTGAATTTTGATAGTTGGTTTTTTGAGCTCAAATGTTGTTGTATATGTTGTATTATACTGAAAAATGTGTATTTTTAATGTAAGTCTACATTGGGCATTGTAATTTTGATCCAAAAATCGAAGTTATTTGTGCTGATTAAAGTTGAATTTGGTTAATTTTGAACATTGAATATCAAAATTGACATTCTCTCTTTGAGGGAGTATTATTATTATTATTATTTGTATTTTATTCTATTCTTATGTACTGAGTATAATGTACAGGTCGTTGTTCCCGATCATCCAAAAGAAGTGTACACGCATTATGTTCACGTTTGAATTATTTACCGTGTGAGAGTGTACATGATCGAAAGGTTGAATTGGGAGAGTGTGATCGTCTGAGGTAATTTAGTTCAACCAATGTGATTGTTAAGTTAGTTTAGCTTACTTTTCTCTTTATCTTTTGAATTCGGTCTTGATTGAAGAGCTTATGTTTGGCTTGTTGGCATTACTACGGAATGTGTATTATGAGAACAGTAGCCTTACTTCGGAGTGATGGTCATTTTCAGGTATTCAACTTCAGTGAAAAAGGTTAATAAGCTTGGACGTGACGTCAATTTTTTGACATACATGGGGGCTGTTATTGATGAGCTTGAAGGTGAGCTCACTCTCCCGTTCTCATCAGTTGTCTTTCCGGTGATGGATAGTTCAATGGAGTTCTTGCTGGGAGCATTGTTCACATATGAATAATGGGACTCCTCCTACCTTACCAACGAAATAATTATTAAAAAATTATCTGGTGAAGTTAATACCTTATTTTATCAGCTAACTTCATTAGTTTGCCTCAAATTGATCACCAGGTCCCTCACATTTTTGGTTAAAGAGAGGTGAGGATTTGAAGAATAATAACATCAGAAACAACAAAGGGTTTCTAGTTCTTTCTTGTGACTTCCTGGGGAGTTCATCTCAATCCAGCTCTGGCCTTATCTCAATGATTGAAAAAGCTAAATTACTTCAGCAGAGGTAGGAAGTTATTTTATATATCACCTTACAGCTTTTGGCTGTTCTATCTCATTTAAATGTTGTTACAGGTATCCTCGGCTCCAGGTCCTTGGTTTCCAATATAGCAAGTCAGTTTCCTCTAGTCCTACTCGTGCTCATCTATTTCAGAGAATCATGTCAGAGTACATTACATTTCCTGTGATATTGTCTAACAAGACTTTTACTGAGGTGTGTTCCTGGAATAACATTTACTTTCAATGAAGTTTGACTTATCTGTCTCTCTTTTGCTTCCGTCTGGTACAAAGTAAAGGTAAAGAGAAGCAGTCCACATATATCGCTTTGTGATGCCCTGAGATACATGCTTTAAGAGGTCTAAACAAGATGTTAAAATTGACGTGCTTGGAAATATTCTCTTAGAGAACGCTTGCTATCATTCATACTCTAATTATTCAAATTATGTGTTTTGAAGTTTTTACTATGCATCTTCTGTTATGCAGATGAAATCTGGATCATACACTTTGTTCAAAGACTTTGGTGGTCCCCTTATACACCACGAAAAAGATGTTCAATTTTCTGTACTTGATAAAGGTAAGCATCAGTAATGTTCATTACCCAATACTTAAGCTACTTGGTTTTTTATATGGACTTATAAAATCAACAACGGTAATCTGCATTCATGTGGAATGCATATACATTATAGGGTAAATAAAGTTTCATCATATTACTGTTAGATCTTCTCATAAATGTTTACTAAGAGCCATTGGCAACTTTTATAACTGCTTCAGCGACGACGGAGTTTTCTGTACAAGTTTAACATAGTTGATTTTTAAAGGTTACAGAAGGAAAATGCTACTTTGAATGTCAGCCATATAAATTCGTATTTGTTTGATCATTAATCCACTCCACCTAAAACAATAAATCTGTTTATTATGTTTGTTGATATTTATCCATGCTATGTAATAAACATACTTTATGTTTAAAAGCAGTCTAGTTAGTAGGATTTGAGCGTAGAGAGTTGCTTATGTTTCATCTATATGCTTTGTGTGCCTTTTATATGTTTCGACTTTTGATACTGTTCGTTTGTTTGTCTTAAAGGGCTATTGTTCTTTATTTGATGTAATAACAATATATACCCGTAGTTCTGTCTCAAAAGTTACAATCTTGACAGCTGTTAGAGACTTAGACTTGCACCGTGATGAAGAATCTAGATTGGAAGATAAGTTGAAGGGTTCTTGGGTAAATCCAGTTGATATTGCTAAAGAACCACACCTTCTTTTGCAGAATTTTCTTTTCTGTTTTCCAGGTATATATTTTTGGAACATTTCTTGGTCAGATGAACTTTAGCTTGAATGTTGTGGTAGTGGTTTCAGTAGGCTGGTTTTCTTGCCATGGTTAAACTGTCATATTCAACTTTGTCTGATTGTAACAAGTGGCCAATTTATTACTAAATAAGTTTTGGAGAGAACAGAAAAATCTAGCATATATGTTTTAAAGTGGTTCACCACTTCAGCTTGTGTAGAGAAACATGCTTGCTTTATGAAGATTATGAGCAGTCATTTCTTGTTTTGCAGGTTGTATATCTGTTGACTCAGGTGGAAATCGTTTGTTTCTATCAGATTCTAACCATCACCGTATCATTGTTACTGACATTAATGGACAAGTTATAGACTCTGTATGTGCTGAAATCTACATGCCCATCATCAATTTCCAGTATCATTTACAAGTTAAATCTCAAGAGAAGAAGTTAGCCTTAATATTATTTTTTTGATTTCTGAATAGATTGGTTCTTGTCCGGGTTTTGATGATGGAGATTTTGAATGTGCCAAGTTAATGCGTCCTGCATCTTCTTTCTATCATGATGCAGAGGATTGCCTATATTTTGTGGACTCCGAGGTACTTTCTGACAATTGAGTGGTTTTTGTTTGTACTGGAGTAGTTCTGAAGTATGTGTGTATATACCTAATATGATGTAGCTGCGGTCTCACTGATCTTTTTTTCATGGAATGACATTAGTTTCACTTTGACCTCAATTAAGCATATAATGACTGATCATCTTGCAAGAATGCATAGATTTAAGTTGTACTCTCTCCATTTTCTATTGAGCGAGTCCATTTCGAGATTTCTTCTAATACTATATTTCTTAGCTGGATTTAGTTTTCCTATACTGTACTCATTTTATTTGTCTCCAATCACTGAAGAACCATGCTATCCGGAAGGCTGACATGGAAAGGAGGGTTGTCGAGACCATATATCCCACCACTTCTAAGAAGGAAAGCAATCTATGGGAATGGGTTCTAAATAAGATCGGTGCAAAAAGAGATGTCTCTCCTCAGACTTCAGAATCATTACTATTCCCTTGGCATCTAATAAGATTATCGGAAACTCACTTGTGTGTCCTGAATCGCAGGTAAAACTTACAAAATCCACTGTTATATGATCTGCAGTTAAAGACATTACTAATATATTGCTATCAATTTTGTAATAAAGCATTGTAAAATCTATTGTATATTTTCTTGATGAAACCATCGCCTGGACTGTAATACTTTTTGTTTCTTTACTCTCTATAGTGATTGACTGCCTTCCTAAACGGCTAAACCATTTTTATTTGCAGCTTTGAGACTCTATGGATGGTAGATCTTGATTCAGGTTCTATCACGGAAACTGTTAAAGGTTAGAAGCTTTCTGAAATAATCATCTTTTGTTTGTCAGTCATCTTGTCATTACAGAAAGTTTACAATTCC
Organism: Echium plantagineum; assembly: GCA_003412495.2. Taxonomy (NCBI): domain Eukaryota; kingdom Viridiplantae; phylum Streptophyta; class Magnoliopsida; order Boraginales; family Boraginaceae; genus Echium; species Echium plantagineum. The sequence goes on from CM016562.1 coordinate 43,715,688, forward strand.
TCAGGAGCCGAAAAGATCGTAGAAAAATGTGATCCTATACTTCTGGAGAAATCTGGGCTTATAGGGCAGTTTCCTAGTGACTGGTTGGAGAGGCAAGAGTATGACAATTTCTCACTAGGAGGAGTTCCACATGCTGGTCTTGTATCTTCTGTGGCAGCTGTTGGAGACCATTTGTTTGTTTGTGATACAGGTATTTTATTATCCAAAGTGTTTTAATGTTATTTAAACTGTACGTAGTGAGATCATGACCTACGATTATAATTCATTCTTTGACTATCTTATGTTGAAGCTTCTCAGATGGTTCTGAAACTTGATTCAAAATCTAAGATGATTTCAAGAGTGCCACTCTCAAACTTTGGGATTCTAGGGATACCTTATTGGCTTACATCATCTTTGGAGAAAGTTTATCCATTGTAGGTACCCATTATTCTGATCTTGGTGGCCTTCACTAAATGTTGGCATACTATTAGTTACATGTTATTCCACGAGGTTTACAGACTACATGTGCTATACTAATATTAACTGCTCTTTTGTGAGGTTTGCAGAGGTGCATTGTCAAGAAGACACATTGATCATACCGAACGTTTTAAACTTTTGCCAGGTACTTTCTCCAGCTTGCCCACGCTGTACTTAATGTATCCCTTGCTCTTGAAAGTAGATTTCGGTGCTTCTTAATCACTTACATGCATGTAATTCCTTGTTCCAGAGATTTACTGTCTAGATCATTTTTCAGTTTCTTGATTTGTTTGACGCAACTAATTGCGTAATTTTTATGTGATCAACTATTTCTCTTGCCTGATTGTGCCTCTTCAAGTTGCTTCAACTTTGTCCAATACCTGTTTACTTTGCCTCAGTTCCTCAAATATCTGTCTTTGCTATTCTTCACTTATCAGAAAAAGTTGTAGCCTGTAGGTGATCTCTATTAGCCTGATGGTGTAGCGAAATGAAATTAGCCTCTCGATATATTACTGTCCTCTAAGCCTCTATTTGTGAAACAGGTAGAGTTGACATCAAGCTGAACATAGATATTCCACAAGATACTGATCTTGTAGAACCACTGCAAGAAAGCTGTGTGTGGCGGCAAACAAGAGGGGCTGCAATTGAACTTTCAGGAGCAGAAAACAAAGCGAAGTCAACCGAAAAGGTATCATTCAAGAAAGTAGCTATCCTCCCCTCCTCACAAAACATTTATGTAAATTCACTATTTTGTTCCTAAATATAGTTTATTGAACTTGACGTGGCTTATGATTTCACAATCTATGCACTACAGACAGGCGTCGCCCAGCAGTGGTATGATGAACTTGATAATCTTGCTTACATGGTGGAACCAGCAACAGATTTAAGTACAGGAGAGGAAAGCTCTGCTCCAGAAGCAGAAATGTCAGAAAATAAAATCTGTATCGATTGCTCAATCTGTACTAGTCCTGGAGAAAGTGAGGTATGTTCGTTCCATCTTTTTTTTGTACTGTAAGTTGATTCATCCTTGAGTACTGCATGTCACACATCAATGCTCTCCAACTCATTCGTGTTAAATGTTTCAAAGAAGTGATCACTCTATTGACATTATTTCTGTTTTCATGTAGGTCATAATATATGCTGTGCTTTATTTGAAGTTGAAAACAGATCCAAGTTCTGTTGGCGATGATCAAGGAAAGAAACTGACAAGGTTAGCAGAGTTGCTAAATCCTATACAAAGTGTTAGCAAAGATTCTGTAGTTCATTTGCTATCGAAATCAAATACGAGCGCAGACGAGTTCATTTTCATGAGACCTCTGCACGTGAGGCTCAAGTTTGAGTGTGATCTTCATCCAAAAGGAGAGAATACTAAATCTGTCGTACTGACTGATTCATCCGTGGGAGTCGCTGTTGTTCTCCGGTAGTCATTTGTAGCAGTATGTGATTGTGTGATCCTTGATAACGTTGTCACAAGTAATTTTGATTGAGAAAAAAATGGTCATTTGGTTGACATTCATGAACTGGAAAGAAATCTGTTAGTGGATTAACTATCGAAAATTGTATACCAGCTTTCATTAATTTATTCTTTGTAACAGTTTATACCAACTTATTGAAATTTTGTTTCATGTTATTATATTACTTGACCCAATGACCCAATGAGTGACGATTTCACACTTTTCGATTTTTTTATTACTTGACCCAGTGACCCAATGAGTGACGATTTCACACTTTTCGTTTTTTTATTACTTGACCAATGACAAACGTCTTATCTTTATTATCATTCCAATTTTTGGCCACAATGTAGTTATAAGTTGCCACATAACAATATCCAAGGATTACGTTTTCTTTTTTTTTTTTTGATAATTAAACCATTTCATAAGTAATTAAGTATTGTGGCTAATGATGCCACTACATTCAAAATCCAAAACAACAGAGTTGTTTATAGAATTAAAATCCTTAATAACAGTGCTTCTAAGAGTTTCATGACATCCTGCATTAGTCGGCTTCCAAAAGATGGTACAACACTTCCTTGAGTCTTCTTTAAGCAAAATAATCAAGTCTCTGTCCTGATGGAGAGAACGGAAGTACCTTAACCAAACCTGCGAGATAAAACTATCAGTAACAATAAAAATATTATGGTTATTCATTCTCTTGGCGATAAGAAGAGCCGTGAGAATCCCGGAGCAAATATTTTGCAAGTCAAGGTTGCGATTGTCATCGCCTTTGTGAATGATGGCTCCATTAATAGTTGAATGAGCACCATAAATGGACACCGTAATGTACCATTTAGGCTCATTGCCCTGAGTGACACCAAGGAGAATTTTGTTGTCCCTTTTCTGACAGCTTCTGTTGCAGTCATGAGGTGAAAGGGCGGTACAATCTCTGAAGGAGATTGTAATAGGCTTTCTTGCATCTGGTTCATTCCTTAAGTGAGCATTTCTGGAATGGTTGACTATCCTCTTAGATTTATAACCATTGTGCCACTCGTTGAGAAATGTATTGGAGAGGATGATGCTCTTGTTAAGATCAAAATTGATATGATTGAAGAGACAATCATTCCTAGTCAGCCAGATAACCCAAAGAATACTTCCAAATATAAGAAAATCTTTAATGTTATTATGTGTCCATTTTCTCATTAACCATCGTGAGACCGATGTGCTAATGGGGTCAGAAGGAGAAATAAAAATGTTGAAATAGGAAAAAAGAGAGTTAGCAAAAGAGCAATTAGAGAAAAGATGTTGCTGACTTTCCGTAAAGAGTTTACATAAAGGACAGGTAATGCTAATTTGATTCTTCGTCTTAGATGAGATAAGGTCTTTTGTGGGAAGTCTGTTGAGGAGTAGTCTCCAGAGGAAGGTATGAATTTTTTCGGGGAGTGGGGTTTTATAGAGTTTTTTCCAAACACCTTTTGGTAGGAGGGCATGGTTAGAGGGGCAAGGAATCTCATCCTCGGAAGCTGTGTTAAGTTTTATATAAAGATCTTTGGAGTTAAATTGATCAGAGGGCCAGGTCAGAGTATCATCATTGGTGGTGGGGGTAATATTGACGATATCCTTGATGAAGGAAGGGGGAAACAGGTTATTGATCAGCCTTAAGTTCCAATGATTATCACTTGTGATGAGGTCAGAAACCAATTTAAGGCTACAATTATGAGGGGGAAGGATTTTAAGAATTTTGAATGGAGGGTGAAATCTTAATTTTTTGTTCGTAGACGGGATCCAAGAATCAGTCCAAATATTGATAGATGATCCATTTCCAACAATCCAGGAAGAATGAGAATTGATGCTAGAGATACCGGAGGAAAGGCTTTTCCAGGTCCAGGATGAACCTGGTTTGATCCCGGCCGTGGACGGCTCAGTGTTAGGGAAGTACTTGGATTTGAGTAGTTTTGTCATGGGTAGGTTTGGTTGTTTGATAATCCGCCAACTATTTCTGGCAAGGAGAGAGAGATTGAAATGGTGGAGGTGTTTGAAGCCAAGCCCTCCTTTGGCTTTATCAAAATGCAGAAATTCCCAGTTAACCCAGTGGATCCTATGTCTTTGGGTTCCACTCCAGAGAAAATTAGCAAGGAGTTTATCAATTTCATGGAGTATATTAAGTGGAAATTTGTAGACTCCCATGGGGTAAACCAAGATGGCTTGAAGAACAGACTTGATGAGGGTAACCCTGCCGGGAAAATTGAGGAATTTAGAGTTCCATGAAGAGATCTTCTTTTTTATTTTGTCAATAATGTCCAAGAAGATCTGCTTTCTGTTTGATGTGATGTCAAGAGGAATTCCCAGATAATTCCCAAAATTATCAGAGGCTTGAATGCCAAGGAGAGAGAGTGCAGATGCTTTGACAGAAGGAGGGGTTTTGGGACTGAACGTAATAATTGATTTGCTGAGGTTAATCAGTTGTCCCGAGTCAGAACAGAATTGGTTGAGGGCTTTAGAGAATTCAGAGATAGATTTAGGGTCTAAGTGTAGGAAGAAGTAACAGTCATCTGCAAAAAGAAGATGGGAGATGCGGGGTCCATTTTTCGTAATAGAAACTCCTTTGATTGTGTTGGTTTCTTGAAGATTAGAGAGCGAAGATGATAAGGCTTCAGTACAGATGGCAAAAAGGATAGGTGACAGAGGGTCTCCCTGTCGGAGGCCACAATTAGGTGAAAAGGGCTCAGATGGCTGACCATTAATGAGTAGTGAATAATTAACAGTAGTGATGCATTGTTTAATAAGCTGGACCCAATGGACAGGAAATTTGAGTTTTGTAAGGAGTTCAAGGAGAAACTCCCATTTGACTCTATCAAAAGCTTTGCTCATGTCTATTTTGATTGCTGCAACTCCATGTTTTTTCAATTGGGAGGTTCGGATGGAGTGTGTAAGTTCTTGAGCCATGATGATGTTGTCCTGGGAGTTTCGACCATGAATGAAACCATTTTGATAAGGAGAAACAATATCATTAAGGTGCGGTTTCAATCTATTAACCATGACTTTGGCAGCAATCTTATAAATAACATTGCAGAGGCTGATTGGTCTGTAGTCACTTATTTTTTTGGGACAGTCGATCTTTGGGATTAGGGTGATGAAGGTATTATTGATTTCTTTTAATATAAAACCTTGGTTAAGAAATTCAAGCGTGGCCGAGGTGACATCCTTTCCCACAATGCCCCAATTTTTTTGATAGAATTCAGCAGGAAATCCATCTGGCCCAGGTGACTTGTGATGACTCATTTGAAAAAGCGCAGTTTTGACTTCTTCAGAAGAGAATGGAATGTTGAGATCATCAATTTGGGAATCAGAGAGGGTTTTGTTGAACGAAGCAAGGGATGTGGTGATATTGGACTGAGGTGACAGGGTGGTGTGATGGTTGGTTTGAAAGAGTTGTTCAAAAAAACTTTTGCAGTGATTATTAATAAGATCTTCTTGTGTGATGGTGTTGCCCAAATCATCAGTGATTTCCAAGATATTGTTGACTTTTGATTTATGTTTGGCGTGTGCATGGAAGAATTTTGTGTTTCGGTCACCTTCAGTGATAGCTGTGACTTTCGCTCTTTGCTTCCAAAATTCTTCTTCCGCAGAGAGGAGAAGGTCAAGTTGTGCTCTAATCTGATCATTTTTATGACTAACGATAGAGCTCTGAAGGTTGGGCTGGGAATGGGCAAGTTGAGATTGAAGTTGCTTGATTTGTGAAAAAATATTGCCAACTCTATTGGAATTCCACTGTTTGATCGTCTTTTTTGTGTTTTTGAGTTTATTAACAAGATTAAAGGTTTTAGAAGACGGAAGGATATAAGGAGTACTATGAAAATCTTCAGTGGGCCAAATGGCTCTAATAAGGTGGGGAAAGTCAGGGAGAAGGGTAAGGAATGAATCAAGTCTGAAGGGTCTAGTTCTATTTTTGGAGCTGGGCTTAGTAGAGATGATCAATGGTCCGTGGTCAGAACGTTGGATAGGGAGGGTGTTACAATTAGCATGGGGGAAAGCATTGGAAAATTCAAAATTAGCCATTGCTCTGTCAAGTTTTTCATAAATTTTGTGCCCATTGCGAGTGCCTGACCAAGTGAATTTACAGCCAAGGTTGGGCAGGTCCTCAAAACCAAAGGCAGAAAGGAAGTTAAGGAGATAAGTGGATCCAGAAATGCTAGAATTGGGTTTTGGGGATTTGTCAGAGTTAAAGATGATTTGATTGTAATCCCCACACATGAGTATGGGGAGGTTTTTGAATGGTTGGAGAGAGTCTTCGAGTTGATTCCAGGTATCGGGTCTTCTAGAAAGGTGAGGATTACCGTAAATACAAGCAAGATACCAAGGGGAGGTGAGCTCAGTAGTGATTTCAAATAACAGGATGTTTTTGGTAAGGAGAATGGGGGTATGGTTAATATTTGAAGAGAAACCCACCCAAAGACCCCCACTATGACCGTTAGCATCAAACCCATAAGTAAATGGGTAAAGCAATTTAGAAAGTCTAGAGCTAGCAACACTAATAGAACAAATAGTTTCGGACAAAAAACAAATATCAGGTTTAAAACACTTCGTGAGAGAAGTGAGAAGTCGGACTGTAGAGGGCTGACCAAGTCCTCTACAGTTCCAAGCAAGGATTTTCATGATGGCATTTGGGGTTGTTGAGGTACAACCACCAAAGACCGATTAGTTAATTTTGAACAAATGGACCGAGCATAATAGACATAAGAAGAAAGTCCTTTAAAAATGGAAATAGACTTAGGGATATAAGGCATACCTGGGTCACATGGTTCATAAGAATCATCAAAAGACTCGTCCTCGCTTTCCATGATGATATCCTCTTCATTATAGTCCTCATCAGAATCATTTTTCGAAGCATCCAATTCTGGTTCTTCATCTTCAGCTCTCTCATCTTCGTTCCCCGTATCAATAACCCCCCTCTTTTTGAAGAGAAATCTAGACCTCTCTTGTTCAACGATTAAGTTCGTCGTTTCTAGACTATATGAGTCATGCAAGTCATCCAATATATCTTCATCATTATCCTCGCTACTATCCTCATCAATATAATCGTCATCCAAGTCAGCGTCTTTTTCTTCATCTTCTTCAGAGATTGGTTCCTCATCCTTATCCACTGGACTACAAGAGTCCTGACAACCTTCATTAAAATCACCATAATTTCCTTTATTGCATTTTTTATTGCCTTTTTCTCCATGGGAGACTTTAAAATTAGGATCTTCATCCTCATCAATCACTTCTTGCTCTTTTTCTTCAACATGATCTCTTGCAATACCTATTCCATCCTTCAGTTTAATCTTCTCAATGTCCAGTCCCTTACTGTTATTGAGATCCGGACTCATGTTATTCTCAGTTTTGGCAACCGCGAATTTTTGGAGGTTGGTTGCCAAGGTCTCGATATCATGTTGCTGCTTAGGAATTTCTGCTTCAAAAATTCTGAAAGGAGCTTCCTTGAATTTTTTTTGGCGGCCTATTGTATCAGCCTCAACATTTTTAATCACAAAGACAGAAACACCGGGATTGGATCTTTCCTCCCATGGGCATAAAGACCGTTCTGATTTTGCTCTTTTTACAATAAGACTATCTTTCTCTACGACTCCATCCTCTATTAATTTAAACCATTTTCTCTTCCTCGTACAAAAAACATCAGTATTATTAAGTTGATTTGCAAGCTTGCCCAAATCCTGTAGAATAGTAAAGTCCAGGCAATCGAAGTTTTCCTTTAAAACTTGACGCTTCATGGTGCTAGTGCTTGATTTTGATAATTTGTCGAGCTTATTTTCATTACTGAGACAATCCATGACCGAGTTTTTCATGTCAATTCCGATCTGGGACAACTCATAATTGAAATCATTAGGAAATCCCTTCTCTTCTTGGTCAATTACCAATTTTCCTCTTTTGGCAGAAACTAAAATCTGGTCATGAACTCGATCACCTGCATTCTCTAATATTGCTTTCCATTGCCTTTTTTTATGTTGTCTCAGTTCCTCAGAATGGAAGTTTCCACAAGGAAAATAATGAACAACAGTACCCTTCTTTTTGCCGGAAAGCCGACAAATCCAAGTGTACAGGTAACCATCAATATTAGAACATCGCTTAGAGGGATGCGGCCCAAGTATAGAGGGTCGGGGACCAAGGATAGAAATACAAGTATTCAAGTATGAAGGACAAGTATTTAGACTAGTTGGCAAAGGGCCGAGGATAGAGGGTCGGGGACCCAATATCGACGGTTTGTAATCAATGATGTTTGACATTGACATGTTATTGCAAAAATAATGAAAGAAGTGGAAATGAGTATTATCGTTGTTATTATAATAATTGGTTTTGGGAGTTTTAGCCCTAGAGTTTGAGGATCTTATTTGGGAAGAAGAAGGAAAAAATTGATTACCATTTTTTGTCACAGAGGAGCGTTGGTGGTGGTGTCTGCTCTGAGTTCTAGTCACATTGGGGCCGATGGATCGCCGTTCATTGGTGGCTTCCTTATAATGGTTGTTCGAGGTTGGATCTGAGTGACAAAGGATCTTAGCGGAGACATCTTTTGATGAGTGAATATGGGTCAAACAGAAATTATCATCGTGGGGTGAGATGGGAGAGCTTGTGTTGTTGGGTTTCTGGGCGGAGGTAATGAAGTTGGTGGTGGTCGAAGTAGTTGAAGACCGACTGAAATTTGGGGAGAGCATTATGATTTAGAAGTTCTTTTGATTTTGAAGTGAAAATTTATCTCTAAAAATAATGAATCTTCCACCAATTGAAGAGAAGCTCAAATGATGGAGTTGAAATTCAAGAAGGGGCTGCAAGAGGCTTAACAAAAGGAGATATGAAGTTTTCAATTTGAAATCAGAGAAATGTTTCAAAGGGGTAATGAAACTGGGGTTTGATCGAAAAAAGTGTAAATCAGTGTTTGTTTTTCAGGGGTAAAAAAGGAAATCTCGTATAAAAAGGTGGCTAATAAAGACAAAAAAATATTGGTAACATAAAAAGGAATGGGAGTTGACAAAGTTTTGGATCAAAGCCAGGAAAAAGTTTGCTTAGTTTATAAGCAAATCGGAAAGAAGGTTGAGTATGGAAAAAAAAGTTGACTTTTTTATGTTGTTGGGCAGAGAAGCTTGGGAGAGAAATTCCGTGATATTGTTATTTAATCTATAGGATTACGTTTTCTAATTGAACATAAATAACAAAATTAAGATCGATCTCATTTAAGATTATTGATATCCGCTATAAAATAAAACTAATTATAAAATCATCGAGCAACATGTAAGAGATCTGCATTTAAGATTGTTGATATTATATTTAAATTAAATATCTCACAAAATATAACATATGATTCAAATTCTTCAATAAATTGAAAAAACACTTATAAGGTCAAATAAGGTAAAGCTTGAAGATAAGTTTTGTACTCTATTAATTTCTCAACATTATTTGATCACTTCAATTATTGCACTCACATTTTTTCTTTACCTCGACAAAATAATAAATAAGTGACATGATCATTACTAGAACTTTTTAAGGAAGTTGAATCTCCTCCATCTGTGCCAAAGGTCACTTGGTCAAGATGTCGTGCCTTAATAGCATCCGTGCAAGGAAAAACAACCAGATAAGTAAATTATTGCCTCTACATCGAAAAATTTCTCCCTAATCACTTTTTCACTTACGACGTGGTTATATCTTTGTGCTTCGAACACACTATTCTAAATGCACCTTAATTATTTGACTATACACAATATCCCAACGTACCATTTAAGGCTGAGGTAACCAGTAAAGTCGTCCACTTAAGATCTCAATACTTTATGTGTACTATTCCTTCCAGAAAACTTGTTTGATAGAACTTTACAGTTAATTAACGTTCATCTTATTTAGATTTTTTTAATATAGTATATATTCATTTTGGGTATATTTGTTTATTGTCTAAGTTCAATAAAAATTGAATCTTTATTGTGTAGTTGTTGCATTTGGATACATAAGTATATTGTATGTTCAATAAAGGTTGAATTTTTCTGCGCCCATCTAGCTTCTTCTTGGTGTGTTATGTGCTTCCTTGAACCTTTTTTTTAGCAAATTGGTGAATTATCTATTGTTAATTTCTAGTCTTTTTAAGGAAATGATGAGCATTTGACTATTTATAGTTACTGTTGGATGTGTGGAGTTGGAACATTTGGTCTTCTGTCTTAAAAATTGATGTTGTAAGAAATGAAAGATCAAGTGTGGAGATGGGTTTTAGGTTTGGGGTATATATTTGCTGTGGCTGTAATATGGATTGCTGCTAGTTTTGTGGTTCAGTCGGTTGTCGATGGAGGTGTGTCCCCCTTTCTTATAACGTACATTTGCAATTCATTGTTTGTAGTGTATATTCCCTTAGTTGAGTTCGGACGATTTTTAGAAGATAAGTATGGAGGGATTATGTTTTGGAGAAAGGAGGAGGGTTGTAGTTTGGAGAAAAAGGTTAACTTGGAGGAGGTGATTCTTCTTGACGGGAATGATGTTGATGATGGTAGTTTGATTGCAGCTGAGATAGTAAGTGGATTGGATGGAAGTGAAGAAGTTGTTTCAGGGCGAGAGATTGTTGGACGAAAAAGTTTGGAATTGGATGAAAAGGGGCGCTGGACGCGGAAAAGAGTAGCAAAAGTCAGTCTGTTGATATGCCCGTTTTGGTTCCTTGCTCAACTGACATTTAATCTATCGCTAAAGTATACATCTGTTACTGTAAGTGTTATAATCAGTAGATTTTTTATTGTCTATCTGATTCGTTGTACACATATTTTTTTTTGATTGTATGTTTGTTTCCTCATTGCTCGCAGTCGAATACAATCCTTAGCAGTGCCTCCAGTTTGTTTACCTTTTTGGTGTCCCTTATATTCCTGGGCGAGAAGTTCACCTGGTTGAAGTTAGTTAGCGTCCTCCTTTGTATGGGAGGGACAATAATTGTCAGTTTGGGCGACTCAGAAACTGGGCTGAGTGCAATCGCTTCAAATCCAGCTCTTGGAGACATCCTTGCTCTTTTGTCAGCCGCTTTTTATTCTGTCTATGTTACTCTCATTCGGAAGAAACTACCCGATGAAGAAGAGGAGACAAATGGTCGAGCAAGTATGGCTCAGTTTCTTGGATACTTGGGCCTATTCAACTTAATAATATTCATGCCTATCATACTCATACTCAATTTCACTAAACTGGAGCCAATCACCATCCTCACCTGGAAGCAATTTGGTCTAATAATTGGTAAAGGTATGGCCAAGACTATCACATCGTTCCGTTAATCAATCTTGAACTTATTAGATATCTATAGATAACTTGTCTAATCCCAGTTGTAATGTTCTCACATCAATTGATGACTGAAGTATATAAGTATGAAAATCTTGCTGACTATACTTTGAACTCTTGCACTAATATCCTTATTGTGTTTTACTCTTCCGAACAACATCTTTCACATTGCTTAACATGGATGGTCTTCCACAGGTCTGCTGGATAATGTGCTGAGTGACTACTTATGGGCCAAAGCCGTCGTCCTAACAACAACCACAGTGGCAACAGCGGGCCTTACCATTCAAGTTCCACTGGCAGCACTTCTAGATTCATTGACAGGAAATGCTCCTCATCTATTCGAATACATTGGAGCAAGTGCTGTTATGATTGGCTTTGTTGGAATAAATATACCATCTAATATATTTTCAAGATCTGAAGGAAGTGATGTTGCTGAGCTGGAGAACAGAAACACTTCTCAAGACAACGTTGCATCAAGGTAGAATGGACGATGACGCTGGGAAGAAAAGGAAGTGCAGTTTCATCGGTTTGTTCTTTCTTTCTCTTTGTCCAAACAAAGAATTTAGAGATCTCTCTAAAGATATGTTCATTTGGATATCCATATTCACCCATTGTTGAATTCACTATAAAATTATAAATATATGTCTGACACAGAATATAATCTATACAACATTTCATAAAATTGATGAATATGGATTCAAACCACTTCTAGAGCATGCTTCGACAACAAGTGTAATCCCTTGTCGCTGTTATATAGTAATTGTACATATTTTTTTCATGCATTATAGCAAGAATGATACTCTTTGCTTGTAAACAATCTTGGGGGGGGGGGGCATTAACTTTTGTACAATTCTATTACCCAATAATTGTAAACAGGGCAAACAGGTCTGAAGACAGAGAATCCAGCTTCTTTTGCCAAAGCTTGTAATTCTCTTAAGGTCCTTTCTTTGCCACCAGGATTAACAATCATCATTGCAATATCCATGAAGTGATTCACAGTAGATATAAGGTCACCTTCTGGATGCTCGGGCAAAACCGAGTCAACCACTATCACCTTCCCTGATTCAGGTAAAGCCTCCCAGCAATTCTTCAATAGCTTCAAGCAATATTCATCACTCCAATCGTGCAGAATCCACTGTTTGTACGAGTCGTACAATATCATTAAGGGCGATAGCCATCATAAAGTGTATGTGTTCGATAAAATGTTGTATTTAGTCATTTGTCTTTAAATTGTTGCATTCGATGACACATCTTTCGGAGGTAGTGTTATTAAACTAGTACTACCTATTATATATCTTAGAACAGTTGAATGAATTACTGAAGAATGCGTATAAATGTAAAATGCTGACCTTCATGAAGATGGTTTCTGCCTTTGGAACATTTTCAAACATGTCACCTGCAACTTGTTCCACACCTAGTTGATAATAAATTTTTCATCAATCCTTTAATTGTGTAGCATGGCCAAGAAATACTCAATAAATTTGATAGAATGTTAAAGTTGACTGTTATAAATCCTGTAATAATCAGTATCTGAAGAATGAGAAGAATACTGACCTCTTGTCACTTAAAAAAAAGTGTCGAAAGTCGATGCTCAATAGCCCGGTGGCGTTTGATCCGAACTTTTAACAAGGAGGTTTTGGGCTTAATTCCCATTGGAGATAATTTGTCTCATTTATTTATTCTAACTGTCTATTAGTTACTAATTTTTGTATTCATTATTTGAAATATACTAATATTATTGTATTCATTCTTCATTTATAATTAACGAAAAGAAAAAAAACGAAAACAAGAGGACTCAAAGTAATTTCTTGTAGTTAATGATTATATGTTATGGTTTTATATGTGGGAAGTAACATCCCTTATTTCAAAAAGTGATGGACGGATATTACATTTCATTTGATTGTCGGCAAACTGAAAGCTAAGTAGTGGTAATTCTAAAGATTCTCGGGAGGAAAACAGAGATCTCACCTCCGTTATCCATAGTATGTGAAAGCATTACGTAGTTTCATAGATGTGGAAATTTTACGTAGTCTCGTAGCAATTTGGTTTGAATGCTTCATGAAGATCATAAGCCAGATGATGGAACGGATGGAAGACGGGAGATTGAAATTAATAGAAAATGAATGAGAAATTTAAATGTTACCTGGATGAATAGGAGCATGTTGAATCACATGAGGCAAATCATAGTTGATACCCTTTATGTTGGGGTATTTTGAGACTATACAAGCTATAGATGTTCCGAGTCCACCACCAACATCAATAACCTCTTTCAAATCTTCAAATCCATTGTAAACTTCAAATGTTTTCTTCATCACAATAGTAGAGTGATTAGACATTCCCTTATTGAATGCTTCATTGAATCTTCCATCTATGGCTGGATACTCAAATGCATGCATCCCGTGAGCTCTGTTGAATGGCCTCCCTCCTTCGAGAATCGTATCTTTCAAATGAAACCTAGTCATAATCCGTCGAGAATAATCATATCAAACCCAAACATCATCGAATTGGCCTAATAGTTAGGACGTCTATGATCACGACAATAGCTAAAAGCCTTAAACAACATAACAAAATATTCATGCATATGCATGTGAATGTGGGAGACAATAATCTAACCAAGACTCCATGAAAACTTTGTCCAGCTGAACAACCAAGAGAGGGGAAAGGGAAACACCATCTTCATTCTTGATAAAAGCTTTGCAAACAGGTGCTAAGCTATACAACCTCTTCTCGCTTCCATCTTCATCAACTCGTACATTGCATTCGACGTAAGACTGACTAGCTAACAATCTTAGGATACGATCAAGAATCACGGGAGCTTCATCGTTTTGAGTTGGAAGATAAGATGCAATCTCTGAAGCTGATAATGTAGCTCCAGGGCCAGCTCTCGCCATATGCTCGAATATATCGAGCTCAAGAGCAGTTTTCATGGCGAGAGCAACAGCCATACCGCTAGGTATAGCTAAGGCTTTCAAGATGCTTTCTTCCTCTTCCGATACGTTCATTGTTCCATGGTTGCTCGATCCCATCATTTATTTTCTTTCTTCGGATATTTGCAAGCTATTATGTTATCCCGAACATAGTATACCAAGAAGAATGCAAGAGTTGGCCATTTATAACTTATTCCAAAGCTGTGGACCTTCATATATTAAATAATTTTCTCATTATATGAATTATGATACAATGGTGTATTTTATACGTTAGTCGGTTAGTGCATCTAGAAGTTGTTGGACAATAACGAAAGTCAACCATTTGCTTTAGGAAATCTGTAACATTATACTCTCTTATTTTTTTTAACGTATTGTTAAACTTAAAAAAAAATTACTTTTTATTATACTGTCTAATATTTCAATGTAATTTTTTTATCATCTTTCGTATTTTATTCTTAATAAAGTAGTAGGCTTTTATTAAATTTGTTAATTCTCCACCCCTCCAACACAAAATTTGTGAGTTTCTAAACATAATCATTGACAACTCCAACAAAACTCCATATATCATTTAAACAAGAGGAACAAAATCTCGTGTTAGAATAGTAAACAGGAATACCCAAGTCTCCTGATCGTCTGAGGCACATTCGAATATCCATGAAGTGATTCAGAGTAGATATAAGATCACCTTCTGGATACTCGGGCAGAACTGAGTCAACCAATATCACTTCCCCTGATTCAGGTATAGCCTCCCAGCAATTCTTCAAAGTTGGTGGCTGTGATTTCAAATGAAATTTATTGTTCATTCATAATTTTAAAGCTGTAGGCCTTCATATATTTATTAACTTTCTCCATGATATGATGATAATACCAGGGTTTTTCTTACCGTTTGTGCATTAGGAGTTGTCTTGACAACGACAAAAGTAAACCAATTGCTCTAGGAAATAAACAAGTAGCATTTGGAATTATATATACATAAATAAGTCTAGGCGAAAAGGACTCATCGAGGATTTTTTCTATTTCGATCTCATATCCTGCCCACCATTATCATAGGCTCATAGCACATGGTTTTTAACTCGTTATATCAGCGTAGGCCAGAAGCTTGGAATGAGGAGCTTGTAAAGTTTTCCCATACATGATAAGCACACCATAATCAATTTGAGTTTGTTAATTGGCTGTTAACATCAACTGTTGCGATATCTAAGCTTGAGACAGCGACTACAATGAGTATGAAGTACCTGTCACCAATTACTTAGTTAGTACTCACTACTCAGATTAATCACACAGATCTGCACGAGCTCAGTATTGTACATCAATATGCTATCCAAAAGAAAAAAGAAATACTCTCTAGTAATTCAGAATTTCAAAGACAAGAGTTAAGCGTAGTTTGCAGAGAAAGCGAACCTTTTAACTTGAATTGGTCTTTGAGCCTCTAACTTCTGTGTTTTGATCAAAGGAACCAGCAGTGTCTACATCGTCAGGTCTCTTTGCTTCTGCCATTTCAACTTCATAAACACTAACATCAGAAGATAGTCCATTCTCAATTTTCATCTGTTTGAGCTTTTGCAATTGTACATCGCGCAGCACATACCTAAAACGACAGATGAAAGCCTACCGTCATTTCAGTATTCTGTTGCCTAGCATATTTCTGAACGGAAATCAAAAGCTTGGCATAAGCTACGAAAATGAGAATCACGAACATTAGATATAATGACATAGCACGCAACAAAATAGCAACAGAACAAGTAACAGACGTGCACAAAAGCAAGCCTCAAGAACCCCCCGCCCTCCCTCTTTCTAAAGATTTTATATTCTCTGGCTCTTATATGTAATGGAATACATTAAAATGGCACATTACACTACCTACACTTCTTATACATTGTGAACTAGTGGATAGTGTTTTTGCACTTCACTCGAGGCTATTATCATAGGGGTAAAGCTGCATACTATCTAACCCCCTGTGCTTAGGCGGAAAGCCTTTATATAGGCATTGGGACATGTTCTTGTTCTTGTTGTGTGTATGTACGCTGTGTTCATTAATATGTAAATGAAAAAATCAAGAGAAACATTGAAAGACGGACCGGCCAACACTTTAAATAAGAACCAGATTAACCCTATCTGGCTATCTAGTTTCATTATGGCTTCTGTAAAAGACACCTTACATTCTATTTTAACAAGACGACAATCACAATACAAGACTACTTCTGTATTATCCAGAAAAAATGTTCAAGAACTTACTCAGACACATAACCCTTAACAAGAGAGAAATATATTCTCCAAAACTTCCGCTCCTCTATATAGCCCGGGCACAACCTAAACCTTAGTTGCGAGAGTTCCTGCAGGAGGTCAAAGTTCAACAATGAGCAACAGAGTTCCACAAATTTTCAGTAATCCATAATTACCAACCGTCGATGATTGTAGTTTAAGAAAACAACTAGTCAAGATCATTTGATTTGGTAGAACACATTGATCATACAAGGTTATATTCACACAAGACCGTAACTGTGATCATCCAATTAAGTGATCGAAAACGCTTACTTTGACTCGAACAAATAATACTATTATACTAGACGGTAAGAGCTAAGAATTCAACAGCCAACAAAAATACAAATTTAATTAAAAAAAAAACAACAAACCTTTACTCTAGTAAGAACAAGAATGGCATGTCGCTCTTGCCAATCAGACAAATCGTGCCTTACATTTCCCGCATCAATATCGACTTGATCCTCATCTATCAATCATCCAAAACAGACCATTTCATATAATAATTATGATATTAACAATTAATTAAAGTAGGAATGACTTCGGACATCACTCTACGTTCATCAATTAATCATCCAAAAAAACCATTTCATATAATATTTATAATATTAACAATACATTTAAGTATGAATGACTTCGAACATCACTCACGGTTAATAAATAATCCACTTCTGTCACCATCGTTCAATACCACCCAATCTATGTCAGTCTTGAACGAGGTTGATCGAAGTGGATTAGGTGGCCTTAGGTTGAATATATATTACCTGGGAGGGTGAAATTCTTGAAAGTTTCTAGAGTGAATGAATTGACAAATTTGACCAATAAAGGAGTGATTCCATATATTTTCTCTGCTTCTTCTTCTTCTTTTGCTTCATTAAGCACGTTTTTTTTGGTTTGTGATGAGGAGACGAGAGAGGGCAAAGATGTCTTTATACGTCGGAACCATGACGAAACATCCATCACTACCGCCGTTTCTTGAAATCGGAATCTTGAGGGCAAAGACGAGTGATTGAGTCGTGTTTAAGCTCCTACAACCCAATACTTCCTTGAAAACTTAAAATAAAATTGGGGTTGTAACAAATTATCCGAACTTATGATTAATAAAAGACGTGATCAGACTTGCGTTCATTATAAAAAAATTCGCAATTGTAGGAGTCTCGGTCATGTTTTGGTCCTAATGTATGTTTAGGAAATTTCTTATATACCGGAGGCCTTTTTTCCGGTACCATACCGGACTATAAATCTGGACCCTTGAATAACAATGAACAGCTGAGATTGATAATTAATCTAATTCATATTTAACCACAGTTAGTAATAAACTTGAAAAATCTCAATTAAAACACATAACTTTTTTATATATTTTACACGAAATATAATTATATGTATATACAAACCGTTGACATCGTAATTTAAAAAGTCAACCATCGAAATTTTAAAATGGACAAAACTTTTGGGACAATACCTTAACACCAATCTGCAATTCATCTACATCCTTGAATTTATTAGTCGAAATTGAGGAAAAAACACATTAATTGTAAAAATAATCGATTTGAAGCTTTGATAATTGGTGAAAATTGGGGAATTAACTAGATTAAAACCGACAAGCACAAAGATTGAAATTAAAAACTGAATCTAAAAAGACTTGAAAATTAATAAATAGAGAAAAAAATAAAACCTTGAGAGTTGCGTGTTGGTGGTGACTTTGTGGAGATAAATGAGATGGAGGTGATATGATGAGTTCAGTGGACTGGACGATCGAGATTGGTGTTGTCTAACGGTGGTGGAGATGTGAAGAAAATTGTGAAGAAGAGATAGTGAGTTAACCGTGGTTAAATCTGAATTAGATTAAATCTCAATCTCAGCCGTTCATTATTATTCAAGGGTCCAGATTTGTAGTCCTGTATGG
>CM016562.1:43734050-43858352 GCA_003412495.2 Echium plantagineum
TCGACAAGTGGCCTCTTCTACCTCATTTTCGTTTGGCGTGAGTACATCGAATACTATTGAAGATGCTGCTGATTTTTGTAAATAAGTTTTAACTGATATGAACCACACCAATTTACATATAGGTCACAGCAAATATGATATAGGAATCGAAAACTTGTGCAGAATCTATAGTTTCATCCTCTTAATGAATGTGTGACTGACTGCTAAACTGTGTGTGCAGCTAATACTTACGATTCGTTGTACGTAGTATTTTTTTTCTTCTTCTAATTTTAAATAATTGATGTCTCATGGATTCGGCCGAAAACTAATATTTTTTCCTTCAAATTGCAAAAATGAGATAATATTTCCTCAATTAGGTACTTATTGCCAAGATCTGAATTTTGTCTTGGTTCGACCGAGATTAAGATTAGCATTAAAAGAAGTAAAACATACTCCCTTCGTTTAATGATATTTGATTGTTAGTCAAAAAATATTTTATTAAGAGGTTATTAAAATTTATTATTATACCCTATAAAATACTCTCAAAATGAAAAGTAACCTCTAAAACAAAAATAAAAAAGAAAAATATGAGTACAAAAGTACATTAAATTTCATAAATAATTAACTATAATGAAATTTTTTTTTTATAAACAATGAAGTATTGTGACCTAGGGAGTAAATACTTAAATGGACAATATTGAAATTAATCTGAAAATGACCAACTAGTTGATAGGGGTGAAGATGGACCGGTTATGTCGGTTTTTGACCCAAAAAAAAACCCATTCGATATTTCGGTTTTTTTAAAACAAAAAACCGAAACCGGTCCGAATACCGAAAAAACCGGTTTCGGTTTTTGATCAGTTTTGGGCCAACATAAAATGGGCCTGTTCAGGTTTATTTTTGGTCCAATTTTTTTTATGGTTCTTCATATTTCAACCTATTTTTGGCCTAGTTTGTAATAAACAACACACTACACCTAAAAAAAATTAGGCATGTTATTGATAAATTTGTAATTAATGCCACCTCTTATGTCTGATATGATTACTTGGACCACATCGTTAGTTTATGTCCAACTATTTCATCTATAATATTGCTTAATTTCTAAATTAAAAAAAAATGACTGCAATCGGATACAAAAAATCGAACCGATCCGATCCGATCGGTTTTTTTAATTTTAAAAACCGAAACCGATCAGATCGGTTAAAAACCGACAAAAAAATCGCCGGTTCGGTTCGGTTCGGGACGGTTCGGATAAAAATCCACATCCATTTTCAGCCCTACTAATTGATATGATTCTCGTGTCATGTGATTTGTTCAAATCAGGTGATTGACTCGACATATTCAAATCAAGTGATTAGTGCAGGTGTGTAGCAATTAAAAGTTAATCCCCCTTTTCTAATTGTAGTTCCCTTTATATTTTTTAGTTTAAATTTTGATTATAAATTTTTATTATTTAATAAAAAAATAATATATCATGTTAGATATTGTTAGAATTAGAAATGTCTCTATTTTAAATTATATCTTATTAATCATAAAAAATCAAATTGAAATTAAAAATTGAGATCGAGGGAATATTATATTTTGTGGAGCTGGTTTATGTCCAATAATATGACACATTTTTTATTAGTGTTAACAGTCATATTACACATTATATCCTACTTTGAATGACATTTCATATTAACTTACATTTCAAAATAGAATAACAAGTTCGTCGTGAAACTAAAGAAAACTTCTATTTCCAAATTTTATTTTTATGTAGCTCAAGACAATGATCTGTAGTTGGTCCGAGAGTATAAACATACATTAGGACCAAAACATGACCGAGACTCCTACAATTGCGAATTTTTTTATAATGAACGCAAGTCTGATCACGTCTTTTATTAATCATAAGTTCGGATAATTTGTTACAACCCCAATTTTATTTTTAGTTTTCAAGGAAGTATTGGGTTGTAGGAGCTTAAACACGACTCAATCACTCGTCTTTGCCCTCAAGATTCCGACTTCAAGAAACGGCGGTAGTGATGGATGTTTCGTCATGGTTCCGACGTATAAAGACATCTTTGCCCTCTCTCGTCTCCTCATCACAAACCAAAAAAAACGTGCTTAATGAAGCAAAAGAAGAAGAAGAAGAAGCAGAGAAAATATATGGAATCACTCCTTTATTGGTCAAATTTGTCAATTCATTCACTCTAGAAACTTTCAAGAATTTCACCCTCCCAGGTAATATATATTCAACCTAAGGCCACCTAATCCACTTCGATCAACCTCGTTCAAGACTGACATAGATTGGGTGGTATTGAACGATGGTGACAGAAGTGGATTATTTATTAACCGTGAGTGATGTTCGAAGTCATTCATACTTAAATGTATTGTTAATATTATAAATATTATATGAAATGGTTTTTTTGGATGATTAATTGATGAACGTAGAGTGATGTCCGAAGTCATTCCTACTTTAATTAATTGTTAATATCATAATTATTATATGAAATGGTCTGTTTTGGATGATTGATAGATGAGGATCAAGTCGATATTGATGCGGGAAATGTAAGGCACGATTTGTCTGATTGGCAAGAGCGACATGCCATTCTTGTTCTTACTAGAGTAAAGGTTTGTTGTTTTTTTGTTAAATTAAATTTGTATTTTTGTTGGCTGTTGAATTCTTAGCTCTTACCGTCTAGTATAATAGTATTATTTGTTCGAGTCAAAGTAAGCGTTTTCGATCACTTAATTGGATGATCACAGTTACGGTCTTGTGTGAATATAACCTTGTATGATCAATGTGTTCTACCAAATCAAATGATCTTGACTAGTTGTTTTCTTAAACTACAATCATCGACGGTTGGTAATTATGGATTGCTGAAAATTTGTGGAACTCTGTTGCTCATTGTTGAACTTTGACCTCCTGCAGGAACTCTCGCAACTAAGGTTTAGGTTGTGCCCGGGCTATATAGAGGAGCGGAAGTTTTGGAGAATATATTTCTCTCTTGTTAAGGGTTATGTGTCTGAGTAAGTCCTTGAACATTTTTTCTGGATAATACAGAAGTAGTCTTGTATTGTGATTGTCGTCTTGTTAAAATCGAATGTAAGGTGTCTTTTACAGAAGCCATAATGAAACTAGATAGCCAGATAGGGTTAATCTGGTTCTTATTTAAAGTGTTGGCCGGTCCGTCTTTTAATGTTTCTCTTGATTTTTTCATTTGCATATTAATGAACACAGCGTACATACACACAACAAGAACAAGAACATGTCCCAATGCCTATATAAAGGCTTTCCGCCTAAGCACAGGGGGTTAGATAGTATGCAGCTTTACCCCTATGATAATAGCCTCGAGTGAAGTGCAAAAACACTATCCACTAGTTCACAATGTATAAGAAGTGTAGGTAGTGTAATGTGCCATTTTAATGTATTCCATTACATATAAGAGCCAGAGAATATAAAATCTTTAGAAAGAGGGAGGGCGGGGGGTTCTTGAGGCTTGCTTTTGTGCACGTCTGTTACTTGTTCTGTTGCTATTTTTTTGCGTGCTATGTCATTATATCTAATGTTCGTGATTCTCATTTTCGTAGCTTATGCCAAGCTTTTGATTTCCGTTCAGAAATATGCTAGGCAACAGAATACTGAAATGACGGTAGGCTTTCATCTGTCGTTTTAGGTATGTGCTGCGCGATGTACAATTGCAAAAGCTCAAACAGATGAAAATTGAGAATGGACTATCTTCTGATGTTAGTGTTTATGAAGTTGAAATGGCAGAAGCAAAGAGACCTGACGATGTAGACACTGCTGGTTCCTTTGATCAAAACACAGAAGTTAGAGGCTCAAAGACCAATTCAAGTTAAAAGGTTCGCTTTCTCTGCAAACTACGCTTAACTCTTGTCTTTGAAATTCTGAATTACTAGAGAGTATTTCTTTTTTCTTTTGGATAGCATATTGATGTACAATACTGAGCTCGTGCAGATCTGTGTGATTAATCTGAGTAGTGAGTACTAACTAAGTAATTGGTGACAGGTACTTCATACTCATTGTAGTCGCTGTCTCAAGCTTAGATATCGCAACAGTTGATGTTAACAGCCAATTAACAAACTCAAATTGATTATGGTGTGCTTATCATGTATGGGAAAACTTTACAAGCTCCTCATTCCAAGCTTCTGGCCTACGCTGATATAACGAGTTAAAAACCATGTGCTATGAGCCTATGATAATGGTGGGCAGGATATGAGATCGAAATAGAAAAAATCCTCGATGAGTCCTTTTCGCCTAGACTTATTTATGTATATATAATTCCAAATGCTACTTGTTTATTTCCTAGAGCAATTGGTTTACTTTTGTCGTTGTCAAGACAACTCCTAATGCACAAACGGTAAGAAAAACCCTGGTATTATCATCATATCATGGAGAAAGTTAATAAATATATGAAGGCCTACAGCTTTAAAATTATGAATGAACAATAAATTTCATTTGAAATCACAGCCACCAACTTTGAAGAATTGCTGGGAGGCTATACCTGAATCAGGGGAAGTGATATTGGTTGACTCAGTTCTGCCCGAGTATCCAGAAGGTGATCTTATATCTACTCTGAATCACTTCATGGATATTCGAATGTGCCTCAGACGATCAGGAGACTTGGGTATTCCTGTTTACTATTCTAACACGAGATTTTGTTCCTCTTGTTTAAATGATATATGGAGTTTTGTTGGAGTTGTCAATGATTATGTTTAGAAACTCACAAATTTTGTGTTGGAGGGGTGGAGAATTAACAAATTTAATAAAAGCCTACTACTTTATTAAGAATAAAATACGAAAGATGATAAAAAAATTACATTGAAATATTAGACAGTATAATAAAAAGTAATTTTTTTTTAAGTTTAACAATACGTTAAAAAAGATAAGAGAGTATAATGTTACAGATTTCCTAAAGCAAATGGTTGACTTTCGTTATTGTCCAACAAC
Organism: Echium plantagineum; assembly: GCA_003412495.2. NCBI lineage: Eukaryota > Viridiplantae > Streptophyta > Magnoliopsida > Boraginales > Boraginaceae > Echium > Echium plantagineum. The sequence continues at coordinate 43,738,981 of CM016562.1, forward strand.
TTCTAGATGCACTAACCGACTAACGTATAAAATACACCATTGTATCATAATTCATATAATGAGAAAATTATTTAATATATGAAGGTCCACAGCTTTGGAATAATAGTTATAAATGGCCAACTCTTGCATTCTTCTTGGTATACTATGTTCGGGATAACATAATAGCTTGCAAATATCCGAAGAAAGAAAATAAATGATGGGATCGAGCAACCATGGAACAATGAACGTATCGGAAGAGGAAGAAAGCATCTTGAAAGCCTTAGCTATACCTAGCGGTATGGCTGTTGCTCTCGCCATGAAAACTGCTCTTGAGCTCGATATATTCGAGCATATGGCGAGAGCTGGCCCTGGAGCTACATTATCAGCTTCAGAGATTGCATCTTATCTTCCAACTCAAAACGATGAAGCTCCCGTGATTCTTGATCGTATCCTAAGATTGTTAGCTAGTCAGTCTTACGTCGAATGCAATGTACGAGTTGATGAAGATGGAAGCGAGAAGAGGTTGTATAGCTTAGCACCTGTTTGCAAAGCTTTTATCAAGAATGAAGATGGTGTTTCCCTTTCCCCTCTCTTGGTTGTTCAGCTGGACAAAGTTTTCATGGAGTCTTGGTTAGATTATTGTCTCCCACATTCACATGCATATGCATGAATATTTTGTTATGTTGTTTAAGGCTTTTAGCTATTGTCGTGATCATAGACGTCCTAACTATTAGGCCAATTCGATGATGTTTGGGTTTGATATGATTATTCTCGACGGATTATGACTAGGTTTCATTTGAAAGATACGATTCTCGAAGGAGGGAGGCCATTCAACAGAGCTCACGGGATGCATGCATTTGAGTATCCAGCCATAGATGGAAGATTCAATGAAGCATTCAATAAGGGAATGTCTAATCACTCTACTATTGTGATGAAGAAAACATTTGAAGTTTACAATGGATTTGAAGATTTGAAAGAGGTTATTGATGTTGGTGGTGGACTTGGAACATCTATAGCTTGTATAGTCTCAAAATACCCCAACATAAAGGGTATAAACTATGATTTGCCTCATGTGATTCAACATGCTCCTATTCATCCAGGTAACATTCTAATTTCCTATTCATTTTGTATTAATTTCAATCTCCCGTCTTCCGTCCGTTCCATCATCTGGCTTATGATCTTCATGAAGCATTCAAACCAAATGACTACGAAACTACGTAAAATTTCCACATCTAAAAAACTACTCTTGAATTTTACAAGAATGGAGAACACAATCGAAGAAACAAAGCAACACAAAGAAATCGAAGAAGAAGAAATAATCGCTGATATTAATTGGAAAACTGAAGAGGAAAAAATAAACTATTCAAATGTAACTAACTAACAAGAAAGAGAAAGAATATATAGGCACAGCCTCTATCTACGTGGACCCAGATGGACCAATCAGAATCTAGCACACGGATTGAATTAAACAGCTCCTGATTGGTCAATAAAATTGGGAATAAAACCTGCCCTAACTTCCTAACGGCTAGGTACTACTCTAAAATGTACAATACGCTAAAGCACTAAAACAACTGCCATTCCAATCTTTATCTTCACATCTTCGCTTTCTTCCAAAGCAGCTCATCATTCAATATTTCCAACATCCCCCCCTCAAGATGGACAAATGGAACAGAAGTTCATCTTGGAAAGGAATTCGCGATGGAGAGGAGCTGCCAAAACTTTCGTAAAAACATCTGCCAGTTGCTCCTTTGATTGAACATACGTCGGAAAGATAAACCCCTTCTTGTAGTGCTGTCTAATGAGATGACAGTCGATCTCTATATGCTTTGTCCGCTCGTGGAAAATAGGATTTTGAATAATGTGAATCGCGGACTGATTATCACACCAAAGTCGAATTGGTTGATTGAAGGGAATTCCTAAATCTGTGAGCACAAAAGTTATCCATCGAAGCTCACATACAGTGTTTGCAGCACTCCGATATTCAGCTTCTGCCGACGATCTTGCCACTGTCCCCTGCTTCTTTGATTTCCATGAGACAAGTGAGTTTCCCATCAGAATACAATACCCTGTAATAGACTGTCTTGTAAAGGGACATTTGCCCCAGTCAGCATCACAGAATGCACTTAATAATAGTGAATTATCAGTTGGATAAAACAACCCTTTACTGATATTGCCTTTAAGATATCTCACTATGTGAATAGCTCCATTCCAATGATTCTTGGTAGGTGTTTGCATATGTTGACTCAAGGTGTTAACTGAAAAAGTAATATCTGGTCTTGTAAAGTTAAGATATAACAATCTTCCAACCAACCTTCTGTAAGATACTGGATCATCATGTAACTCTTCTTCACTCTCTGCAGGATTCCAATTACTGGGAAAGGGAGTAATAGCTGTCTTTGCATCATTCATCTGTAAGTCCATTATAATGTCTCTGATGTATTTACTTTGGCTGATATAAACACCTTCTGAAGCCCTTGCTATCTCAATGCCCAAGAAATACTTAGCTAGGCCTAAATCCTTAATAGTAAACTTCTTGTCTAAGTACTTCTTTACTGCAATAATCTCTGTCTCCACATCCCCAGCTATAAGGATGTCATCCACATAAACAATCAGTGCCATAAAATGATCAGCTGAGTTTAATATGAAAAGACAGTAGTCATGTGTAGATTGAACAAAACCATATTCTGACATACTAGCTGTAAACTCCTCATTCCATCTCCTGCTAGCTTGTTTAAGGCCATAAAGACTCCTTTTTAATTTGCAAACCTGCCCTAGCTGAGCCTTAGTGTATCCTTCAGGAGGTACCATGTAAATGTCTTCTTCTATAAAGCCATGAAGAAAGGCATTGTTTATGTCTAGCATGTGAATAAACCATTTCCGAGCAGCTGAAATAGATAGAATGAGTCTGACAGTAACAAGTTTAGCAACAGGGCTAAAACTGTCAAAATAATCAACACCTTCAATCTGGTTGTAGCCCTTTGCTACTAACCTAGCCTTGTACCTTTCTACCTCTCCATTGGGCTTACATTTCACTTTATAGACCCACTTACACCCTATTGGTTTCTGATGCTTAGGGAGTGACACTAATTCCCAAGTATTGTTCTCTTCCAGGGCCTGTAACTCCAAATTCATAGCTTCTTGCCACTCTGGATGGACAGCTGCCTGCTTGAAAGTATGTGGCTCAGGAACCTTTTGAATGTTTGCCAGGAATACCATGTGTTGAGCTGTAAATACTGGTACACTATCTGTTCCCTGCACATGATTAACAAAATAGTCTGCAAGATACTTGGGTTGCACTCTCTCTCTGGTAGACTGCCTCAGTGTAGGGTTAATCTCATGTGTGCAAGTGGTAACAAGGCTATCAGTTTCTTCTAAGTTTTCACTAGATGCTAAACTGTCAGTCTCTATATCAAACTGATCATCATAAGGTCCTGAAATGTCCTGAGCATCCTCATTTTCTGTCTCCCTATTTTGATGTGTTCTATAAATTGTACTACCTAGATCATTGTCCTCAATAGCAGCACTAGGTAACAGGCTAGTATCATCAATAACCCCTAAACTGTTAAGATTAGTTTCTGAATTCATAGTTTTGTAAGGAAACAGTTCTTCCTGAAACTTTACATCCCTAGATACTACTATCTCATGACTGTCTAGATCAAAGACCTTATAAGCCTTCTGACCATGTGGATATCCCACAAAAACTGCTGGAAAGGCTCTCTTAGCTAGTTTATCCTTGTGGGGTATATTGTTTGTATAGAAACATAAACAGCCAAAAACCTTAAGGTGATTAAGATCAGGGGGCTTTCCTGTTAATGATTCAAAAGGACTCTTCCAATTCAAAACACAGGCAGGTAATCTATTGATTAAATAGGTGGCTGTTAATACTCCTTCTCCCCAGAACTCATTTGTCATACCTGCCTTAAAGAGTAAAGCCCTAGCAACTTGCATAACATGTTGATGTTTCCTCTCAACAGTACCATTCTGTTGAGGAGTATAGGTACATGACTTCTCATGTATTATACCTAACTCAGAAAAAAGTAATTGCATACTATTGCTCAGGAATTCAGATCCATTATCACTTCTGATTCTCTTAACTTTCCTATCAAACTGAGTTGTAACCATAGCCAAGAAGTGTTTAAATACTCCTAGAACCTGTGACTTAGAGTGCATCAAATAAATCCAAGTGCTCCTACTGAAATCTTCCACAATAGTGAGAAAATACTTGGCCCCTATCTTGCTAGGAATCTTATAAGGGCCCCATATGTCAGTATGAATGAGCTGAAAGATATCAGTAGAGAAAGTAGTACTTGTAGGAAACACTAGTCTGTGTTGTTTTGCCAAAGGGCAGATCATACACTGTTTATCATAATTATGACCATCTATAGTTAAACCTTTTATGTGTTTCAAAACATTAAAGGGAGCATGCCCCAACCTAGAGTGCCAAATATCATAGATCACATTCTGTTTAACACTATTTAGGTTATTACAGCCAATGGCTGTGTGTTTCATAGAATCAAATTTTGCCAAGATATCATGTCTAAAGGAATCTGAATTCAAGATGTATAACCCTCTTGATTCTGTTGCTATAGCCAATGCTTCAAGAGTGGTAGAATCTACTAGCATACAAAAACCAGGGTGAAAATCAAACTTTATCTTTGATGTTTGAATCAATTTACTCACAGATAACAAATTCTGTTTGAAACTCTTGACATATAGGCAATCTTGTAGTATTATTTTCTCATTGAGCACAACCTCACCACTACATTCTACTAATTTTATAGTGTGATCAGGAAATTGTATTGGTGTGGGAGGCTTTATATACTGCCATTTTGTGAACAGACTGAGGTCACCACTCATATGAGTGGATGCACCACTATCAATGATCCAAGAGTTATTTTGACACACAAGAGAAGCATTGACATTATAATTTTGGGTTAGGACAGTACCTGCAAAATCTGCACTGTTTATGAAATTCATGCCTGTATTAGATGTCTGTCCAGTGTTCTTTCTTTGACCTGTTTGTCCATGCTCTCTTGGACTGCCCTGCATCAGCTTTTCTACCTCCTTTTGCACCATTGTGTTTACCATGTTTTGAAAAGCTGGATTGTTGCCTGATCCTTGATCCATGCTCAATGGTGTGTCTGGATCTTGTGAATTCACATTATTTGCCTTATATCTGAATTTTTGTTGATTTTGCCCTTGATTACCTTGACTAGGCCATCCATTTAACCTAAAACAACCTGATCTGGAATGACCTGGTTTGCCACAATGATCACATCTGATCTGGCCTCTTCCACCTCTGCCATAGTTGTTGCCATTCCTTCCACCACCTCTACTTTCATACTGCACATTTCTTGAATATCCTGAGCCAGATGCATCATTATAGGATGTATTTCTTGAGTAATTATTATCATATGTGTTTCCTGTCAATGATGGATCTGCCTTTACTTGCATAGCTGTATTGTGGGCACTTCCTGTGATGAGTTCTTGAATAGAATTTGTATCTTCTGCCTGTGCAACTGTTCCAAAAATCTTGGAGAGTGTGGGCAAAGGATCTTTAAGTAATATCTGTCCTCTAATGGCTTCATATTCAGGGTTGAGACCCATAAGAAACTGCATAATTCTGTCTTCTTCATCAATCATAGATTCTGGCTTTACATTTGCCAGTTCATCCCATAGACCATTCAGCTTGTTGAAATAAATGTCTACTGAGTCACTTTCTTGTTTGGCAGAGGAGATCAGCCTCTTTAATTCATAAATCTTGGGTGCATTAGTCTTCCCAAACCTTTCTTTGACTTGCTGCCATAGCTCCCTGGCTGTTTTTGTGTATAGAAATCCTTTGTTGAGACCAGGGGAAATGGCATTGAGAATCCAGGAAATCAATGTTGAATTAACTCTTTTCCATTGATCAAAGGTTGGATCTCCTTCTGTTGGTGCAGTGTAATTTTCTGTTAAGAAGATTGCCTTAGCTCTTGCTTCAAGAGCTATGGTCATTGTTCTTGACCATGAATTATAGTTTTTCTTGGTAAGCAGCTCACTGACAAGAACTAAACTGGCATGATCTGAATTCTGCAGGTACAATGGATCATTGGGTTTGATTATGATCGACTCTTGGATCATATCAGATGAAGATGAATGCTCGTGTTCTGGATTATCTGGATCTGACATTTTCTTGAGAAGTTGGACGAAGAGGAAACTGAGAAATCAAAGATATTTGCGGAAACGATTTTCGAAGAAGATGATAGCTTGCTTATCGCTCTGATACCATCTTGAATTTTACAAGAATGGAGAACACAATCGAAGAAACAAAGCAACACAAAGAAATCGAAGAAGAAGAAATAATCGCTGATATTAATTGGAAAACTGAAGAGGAAAAAATAAACTATTCAAATGTAACTAACTAACAAGAAAGAGAAAGAATATATAGGCACAGCCTCTATCTACGTGGACCCAGATGGACCAATCAGAATCTAGCACACGGATTGAATTAAACAGCTCCTGATTGGTCAATAAAATTGGGAATAAAACCTGCCCTAACTTCCTAACGGCTAGGTACTACTCTAAAATGTACAATACGCTAAAGCACTAAAACAACTGCCATTCCAATCTTTATCTTCACATCTTCGCTTTCTTCCAAAGCAGCTCATCATTCAATATTTCCAACAACTACGAATGCTTTCACATACTATGGATAACGAAGGAGACATCTCTGTTTTTCTCCTGAGAATCTTTAGAATTACCACTACTTAGCTTTCAATTTGCCACAATCAGATGAAATGTAATATCCGTCCCCCTCTTTTTGAAATAAGGGATGTTACTTCCCACATATAAAACCATAACATATAATCATTAACTACAAGAAATTACTTTAAGCCCTCTTGTTTTCGTTTTTTTTTCTTTTCGTTAGTTATAAATGAAGAATGAATACAATAATATTACTCCTTCCATCCCAAAATGTTAGTCCAATTTCTATTTTAGGAGTCAAATTTTAAAAAATTTGACCATAAATTCTCGTTAGACTATAAGAGATAATATAGTCAAATGAGATCTTGTTAGATTCGTCTCATTGTATACTTTTGAAATATAAACTTTTTATAATTTTTATCCTTGTAGAATTAAAAATATTTACATTTTAAATTGTGTCTCGAAGACCGTAAAAGTCAAAATGGGACTAAGAAATTGGGATGGAGGGAGTAGTATATTTCAAATAACGAATACAAAAATTAGTAACTAATAGGCAGTTAGAATAAATAAATGACACAAATCTTCAATGGGAATTAAGCCCAAAACCTCATGGTTGAAAGTTTGGATCAAACACCACCAGGCTATTGAGCCATCGACTTTCGACCCTTTTTTTAAGTGACAAGAGGTCAGTATTCTTCTCATTCTTCAGATACTGATTATTACAGGATTTATAACAGTCAACTTTAACATTCTATCAAATTTATTGAGTATTTCTTGGCCATGCTACACAATTAAAGGATTGATGAACAATTTATTATCAACTAGGTGTGGAACAAGTTGCAGGTGACATGTTTGAAAATGTTCCAAAGGCAGAAACCATCTTCATGAAGGTCAGCATTTTACATTTATATGCATTCTTCAGTAATTCATTCAACTGTTCTAAAATATAAAATAGGTAGTATTAGTTTAATAACACTACCTCCGAAAGATGTGTCATCGAATGCAACAATTTAAAGACAAATGACTAAATACACCATTTTATCGAACATATACACTTTATGATGGCTATCGCCCTTAATGATATTGTGCGACTCTTACAAACAGTGGATTCTGCACGATTGGAGTGATGAATATTGCTTGAAGCTATTGAAGAATTGCTGGCAGGCTTTACCTGAATCAGGGAAGGTGATAGTGGTTGACTCGGTTTTGCCCGAGCATCCAGAAGGTGACCTTATATCTACTGTGAATCACTTCATGGATATCGCAATGATGATTGTTAATCCTGGTGGCAAAGAAAGGACCTTAAAAGAATTTCAAGCTTTGGCAAAAGAAGCTGGATTCTCTGTCTTCAGACCTGTTTGCCCTGTTTACAATTATTGGGTAATAGAATTGTACAAAAGTTGATGCCGCCCCCCCCCCCCCCCTAAAATTGTTTACAAGCAAAGAGTATCATTCTTGCTATAAGGCATGAATAAAAATATGTATAATTACTATATTACAGCTACAAGGGATTACACTTGTTGTCGAAGAGTGCTCTAAAAGTGGTTTGAATCCATATTCATCAATTTTATGAAATGTTGTATAGATTATATTCGGTGTCATAGACATATATTTATAATTTTATAGTGAATTCTACAATGGGTGAATAAGGATATCCAAATGACTATATCTTTAGAGAGATCTCTAAATTCATTGTTTGGACAAAGAGAAAGAAAGAACAAACCGATGAAACTGCACTTCCTTTTCTTCCCAGCGTCATCGTCCATTCTACCTTGATGTAACATTGTCTTGAGAAGTGTTTCTGTTCTCCAGCTCAGCAACACCACTTTCTTCAGATCTTGAAAAGATATCAGATGGTATATTTATTCCAACAAAGCCAACCATAACAGCCATTGCTCCGATGTATTCGAAGAGACGAGGAGCATTTCCTGTCAGTGAATCTAGAAGTGCTGCTAGTGGAACTTGAATGGTAAGGCCGGCTGTTGCCACTGTAGTTGTTGTTAGGACAACGGCTTTGGCCCATAAGTAGTCACTCAGCACATTATCCAGCAGACCTGCAGAAGACCGCCCATGTTAAGCAAGGTAAAAGATGTTGTTCGGAAGAGTAAAAACACGATAAGGATATAAGTGCAAGAGTTCAAAGTATAGTCACCAAGATATTCATCAGTATATACTTCAGTAATCTATGTGATGTGAGACATTAAAATTGTGATTAGACAAGTTATTTATAGATATCTAATAAGTTTTAGATAGATTCCACGTAAACCATAGATGATCTCATTCGTATAAGTGCCATTAACCTTAGATGATGAGATCATCTTTTATCCAAATTGTTTCAAGGAGGGTTACCAGCATAACAATCTACGGCGTTTTTGTCATTCAAAATCAAACTTTAAGTAACAAAAACATAAGATGAACGTAAAACATATCACTATAAGTTAATATGTAATTAATATGATGATTAGGTTTCTTCCTTCGCCACGTAGGTAAAACCTATCTCCTTCAAAATATAAATACTAAACAAAAATAGGGGGTTGCTGATCCTGATGCTGAAAAGTATACCAAGTTGTACTTGATTAGATGTTCTAATCCTAGATGGAATATTCTGCAAACTAGTTGCAATGTTCGCAACATACTAAAGAATTACTAACCAAGGGATTTAAATCTATATGCAAAACGGAACAATGTGATAGTCTTGGCCATACCTTTACCAATTATTAGACCAAATTGCTTCCAGGAGAAAATGGTGATTGGCTCCAGTTTAGTGAAATTGAGTATGAGTATGACAGGCATGAATATTATGAAGTTGAATAGGCCTAAATATCCAAGAAACTGAGCCATACTTGCTCGACCACTTTTCTCATCTTCTTCATCAGGTAGTTTCTTCCGAATGAGAGTAACATAGACAGAATAAAAAGCAGCTGACAGAAGAGCAAGGATGTCTCCAAGAGCTGGATTTGAAGCGATTGCACTCAGCCCAGTTTCTGAGTCACCCAAACTGACAATTATTGTCCCTCCCATACAAAGGAGGACGCTAACTAACTTCAACCAAGTGAACTTCTCGCCCAGGAATATAAGGGACACCAAAAAGGTAAACAAACTGGAGGCACTGCTAAGGATTGTATTCGACTGCCAGCAATGAGGAAACAGACGTACAATCAAAAAAATTATGTGTACAACGAATTAGATAGACAATAAAAAATCTACTGATTATAACACTTACAGTAACAGATGTATACTTTAGCGATAGATTAAATGTCAGTTGAGCAAGGAACCAAAACGGGCATATCAACAGACTGACTTTTGCTACTCTTTTTCGCGTCCAACGCCCCTTTTCATCCAATTCCAAACTTTTTCGTCCAACAATCTCTCGCCCTGAAACAACTTCTTCACTTCCATCCAATCCACTTACTATCTCAGCTGCAATCAAACTACCATCATCAACACCATTCCCGTCAAGAAGAATCACCTCCTCCAAGTTAACCTTTTTCTCCAAACTACAACCCTCCTCCTTTCTCCAAAACATAATCCCTCCATACTTATCTTCTAAAAATCGTCCGAACTCAACTAAGGGAATATACACTACAAACAATGAATTGCAAATGTACGTTATAAGAAAGGGGGACACGCCTCCATCGACAACCGACTGAACCACAAAACTAGCAGCAATCCATATTACAGCCACAGCAAATATATACCCCAAACCTAAAACCCATCTCCACACTTGATCTTTCATTCCTTACAACATCAATTTTAAGACAGAAGACCAAATGTTCCAACTCCACACATCCAACAGTAACTATAAATAGTCAAATGCTTATCATTTCCTTAAAAAGACTGGAAATTAACAATAGACAATTCACCAATTTGCTAAAAAAAGGTTCAAGAAAACACATAAGCTAGATGGACGCAGAAAAATTCAACCTTTATTGAACATAAAATATTATGTATCCAAATGCAACAACTACACAATAAAGATTCAATTTTTATTGAACTTACACAATAAACAAATATACCCAAAATGAATATATACTATATTAGAAAATCTAAGGAAAATGAACCTTAATTAACAGTAAAGTTCTATCAAACAAGTTTTCTGGAAGGAATAGTACACATAAAGTACTGCAGATCTTAAGCGGACGACTTTGCTCGTTACCTTAAATGGTACGTTGGGATATTGTGTATAGTCAAATAATTAAGGTGCATTTAGGATAGTGCCTTAGAAGCACAAAAATATAACCACGTGGTAAGTGACAATATGATTAGATAAAAATTTTCCGAGATAAAGGTAATAATTTACTTATGATTTTGTGTCCGCTTGTCATTTTCCTTGCACGGATGCTATTAAGGAACGACACTCTGACCAAGTGACCTTTTAACACATGTGGGGAGATTCAACTTTCTTAAAAAGTTCTAGTAATAATCATGTCACTCATTTATTATTTTGTTGAGGTAAAGAAAAAGGTAAAAACTAATTTCAAGTCCCTACTTTCCAAGGCCTGAATTTTTTCCACCGAACTAGTAAATTCAATGTTGGAAGGAATACTCAACCTCAGATTCATTGGTTCGGTTCTAAACAACAATTCAATTTTTAGCCGAACCAGTGAATCTAAGGTTGGATATTCATTCCAACCTTGAATTCACTGGTTCGGTAAGAATTTTTGTGGAAAAATGATTGAAGTGATCAAATAATATTGAACTTATAAGTATTTTTCAATTTATTAAAGAATTTGGACCATATTTATATTTAATTTGAATATAATATCAACAATCTTAAATACAGATCTTTTACATGTTGCTCGATGATTTTATAATTATTTTTATTTTATAGCGGATATCAATAATCTTAAATGAGATCGATCTTAATTTTGTTATTTATGCTCAATTAGAAAACGTAATCCTTGGTTTATTTATGCTCAATTAGAAAACGTAATCCTTGGTTAGTGTTATGTGGCAACTTATAACTACATTGTGGCCAAAAATTGGAATGATAATAAAGATAAGACGTTTGTCATTGGTCAAGTAATAAAAAAACGAAAATTGTGAAATCGTCACTCATTGGGTCATTGGGTCAAGTAATAAAAAAACGAAAAGTGTGAAATAGTCACTCATTGGGTCAAGTAATATAATAACATGAAACGAAACTTCAATAAGTTGGTATAAACTGTTATAAAGAATAAATTAATGAAAGCTGGTATACAATTTTCGATACTTAATCCACTAACAGATTTCTTTTCAGTTTATGAATGTCAACCAAATGACCATTTTTTTCTCAATCAAAATTACCTGTGACTAGTGCTGTTAAAGGACCGGGTAACTCGTAACCCGCTCGTTATTCGACTCGACAAACTCGGGTTTGTTACCCGCTCGTACCCTTATCGAGCGATACTCGAGTAATTTTTTTTACTCGATACCCGAATCAAAAAACCCGGTCCGCTCGATTACCCGCTCGTTTATTTTTTATATTGTATATTTATATGTAATATATGTTATACTTTAATCAAATTGAATTTCAAATGACCAATATAAAATTAGTATTGAAAAGAATTCACAAATTTGCATTTAACAATTAAATATGTTTGAAGAGAACCCCAAAAATAAAATTTTTAAATAAAAATTTGGGGATAACCCGAAACCCGCTCGTCACCCGGCTAAAAAAACCCGGCTCGGTACCCGCTCGTGTCCTTATCGAGCGATACGAGGGTAATATATTTGCTACCCGGCTCGTTATAACCGGGTAATTACCCGACTCGGTAAAATAAGAACCCGGCCGGGTAACCCGTTACCCGCTCGAACCCGGTTCGTTAACAGCACTACCTGTGACAACGTTATCAAGGATCACACAATCACATACTGCTACAAATGACTACCGGAGAACAACAGCGACTCCCACGGATGAATCCGTCAGTACGACAGATTTAGTATTCTCTCCTTTTGGATGAAGATCACACTCAAACTTGAGCCTCACGTGCAGAGGTCTCATGAAAATGAACTCGTCTGCGCTCTTATTTGATTTCGATAGCAAATGAACTACAGAATCTTTGCTAACACTTTGTATAGGATTTAGCAACTCCGCTAACCTTGTCAGTTTCTTTCCTTGATCATCGCCAACAGAACTTGGATCCGTTTTCAACTTCAAATAAAGCACAGCATATATTATGACCTACATGAAAACAGAAATAATGTCAATAGAGTGATCACTTCTTTGAAACATTTAACACGGATGAGTTGGAGAGCATTGATGTGTGACATGCAGTACTCAAGGACGAATCAACTTACAGTACAGAAAAAGATGGAACAAACATACCTCACTTTCTCCAGGACTAGTACAGATTGAGCAATCGATACAGATTTTATTTTCTGACATTTCTGCTTCTGGAGCAGAGCTTTCCTCTCCTGTACTTAAATCTGTTGCTGGTTCCACCATGTAAGCAAGATTATCAAGTTCATCATACCACTGCTGGGCGACGCCTGTCTGTAGTGCATAGATTGTGAAATCATAAGCCACGTCAAGTTCAATAAACTATATTTAGAAACAAATTAGTGAATTTACATAAATGTTTTGTGAGGAGGGGAGGATAGCTACTTTCTTGAATGATACCTTTTCGGTTGACTTCGCTTTGTTTTCTGCTCCTGAAAGTTCAATTGCAGCCCCTCTTGTTTGCCGCCACACACAGCTTTCTTGCAGTGGTTCTACAAGATCAGTATCTTGTGGAATATCTATGTTCAGCTTGATGTCAACTCTACCTGTTTCACAAATAGAGGCTTAGAGGACAGTAATATATCGAGAGGCTAATTTCATTTCGCTACACCATCAGGCCAATAGAGATCACCTACATGCTACAACTTTTTCTGATAAGTGAAGAATAGCAAAGACAAATATTTGAGGAACTGAGGCGAAGTAAACAGGTATTGGACAAAGTTGAAGCAACTTGAAGAGGCACAATCAGGAAAGAGAAATAGTTGATCACAGAAAAATTACGCAATTAGTTGCGTCAAACAAATCAAGAAACTGAAAAATGATCTAGACAGTAAATCTCTGGAACAAGGAATTACATGCATGTAAGTGATTAAGAAGCACCGAAATCTACTTTCAAGAGCCTGGGATACATTAAGTACAGCGTGGGCAAGCTGGAGAAAGTACCTGGCAAAAGTTTAAAACGTTCGGTATGATCAATGTGTCTTCTTGACAATGCACCTCTGCAAACCTCACAAAAGAGCAGTTAATATTAGTATAGCACATGTAGTCTGTAAACCTCGTGGAATAACATGTAACTAATAGTATGCTAACATTTAGTGAAGGCCACCAAGATCAGAATAATGGGTACCTACAATGGATAAACTTTCTCCAAAGATGATGTAAGCCAATAAGGTATCCCTAGAATCCCAAAGTTTGAGAGTGGCACTCTTGAAATCATCTTAGATTTTGAATCAAGTTTTAGAACCATCTGAGAAGCTTCAACATAAGATAGTCAAAGAATGAATTATAATCGTAGGTCATGATCTCACTACGTACAGTTTAAATAACATTAAAACACTTTGGATAATATAATACCTGTATCACAAACAAACAAATGGTCTCCAACAGCTGCCACAGAAGATACAAGACCAGCATGTGCAACTCCTCCTAGTGAGAAATTGTCATACTCTTGCCTCTCCAACCAGTCACTAGGAAACTGCCCTATAAGCCCAGATTTCTCCAGAAGTATAGGACCACATTTTTCTACGATCTTTTCGGCTCCTGAGGAATTGTAAACTTTCTGTAATGACAAGATGACTGACAAACAAAAGATGATTATTTCAGAAAGCTTCTAACCTGTAACAGTTTCCGTGATAGAACCTGAATCAAGATCTACCATCCATAGAGTCTCAAAGCTGCAAATAAAAATGGTTTAGCCGTTTAGGAAAGCAGTCAATCACTATAGAGAGTAAAGAAACAAAAAGTATCACAGTCCAGGCGATTGTTTCATCAAGAAAATATACAATAGATTTTACAATGCTTTATTACAAAATTGATAGCAATATATTAGTAATGTCTTTAACAGCAGATCATATAACAGTGGATTTTGTAAGTTTTACCTGCGATTCAGGACACACAAGTGAGTTTCCGATAATCTTATTAGATGCCAAGGGAATAGTAATGATTCTGAAGTCTGAGGAGAGACATCTCTTTTTGCACCGATCTTATTTAGAACCCATTCCCATAGATTGCTTTCCTTCTTAGAAGTGGTGGGATATATGGTCTCGACAACCCTCCTTTCCATGTCAGCCTTCCGGATAGCATGGTTCTTCAGTGATTGGAGACAAATAAAATGAGTACAGTATAGGAAAACTATATCCAGCTAAGAAATATAGTATTAGAATTAGAGAAATCTCGAAATGAACTCACTCAATAGAAAATGGAGAGAGTACAACTTAAATCTATGCATTCTTGCAAGATGATCAGTCATTATATGCTTAATTGAGGTCAAAGTGAAACTAATGTCATTCCATGAAAAAAGATCAGTGAGACCGCAGCTACATCATATTAGGTATATACACACATACTTCAGAACTACTCCAGTACAAACAAAACCCACTCAATTGTCAGAAAGTACCTCGGAGTCCACAAAATATAGGCAATCCTCTGCATCATGATAGAAAGAAGATGCAGGACGCATTAACTTGGCACATTCAAAATCTCCATCATCAAAACCCGGACAAGAACCAATCTATTCAGGAA
The DNA here is from genome assembly GCA_003412495.2 of Echium plantagineum. NCBI lineage: Eukaryota > Viridiplantae > Streptophyta > Magnoliopsida > Boraginales > Boraginaceae > Echium > Echium plantagineum. The sequence goes on from CM016562.1 coordinate 43,754,366, forward strand.
TCAAAAGAAAAATATTAAGGCTAACTTCTTCCCTTGAGATTTAACTTGTAAATGATACTGGAAATTGATGATGGGCATGTAGATTTCAGCACATACAGAGTCTATAACTTGTCCATTAATGTCAGTAACAATGATACGGTGATGGTTAGAATCTGATAGAAACAAACGATTTCCACCTGAGTCAACAGATATACAACCTGCAAAACAAGAAATGACTGCTCATAATCTTCATAAAGCAAGCATGTTTCTCTACACAAGCTGAAGTGGTGAACCACTTTAAAACATATATGCTAGATTTTTCTGTTCTCTCCAAAACTTATTTAGTAATAAATTGGCCACTTGTTACAATCAGACAAAGTTGAATATGACAGTTTAACCATGGCAAGAAAACCAGCCTACTGAAACCACTACCACAACATTCAAGCTAAAGTTCATCTGACCAAGAAATGTTCCAAAAATATATACCTGGAAAACAGAAAAGAAAATTCTGCAAAAGAAGGTGTGGTTCTTTAGCAATATCAACTGGATTTACCCAAGAACCCTTCAGCTTATCTTCCAATCTAGATTCTTCATCACGATGCAAGTCTAAGTCTCTAACAGCTGTCAAGATTGTAACTTTTGAGACAGAACTAGGGGTATATATTGTTATTACATCAAATAAAGAACAATAACCCTTTAAGACAAACAAACGAACAGAATCGAAAGTCGAAACATATAAAAGGCACACAAAGCATATAGATGAAACATAAGCAACTTTTCACGCTCAAGTCCTACTAACTAGACTGCTTTTAAACATAAAGTATGTTTATTACATAGCATGGATAAATATCAACAAACATAATAAACAGATTTATTGTTTTAGGTGGAGTGGATTAATGATCAAACAAATACGAATTTATATGGCTGACATTCAAAGTAGCATTTTCCTTCTGTAACCTTTAAAAATCAGCTATGTTAAACTTGTACAGAAAACTCCGTCGTCGCTGAAGCATTTATAAAAGTTGCCAATGGCTCTTAGTAAACGTTTATGAGAAGATCTAACAGTAATATGATGAAACTTTATTTACCCTATAATGTATATGCATTCCACATGAATGCAGATTACCGTTGTTGATTTTATAAGTCCATATAAAAAACCAAGTAGCTTAAGTATTGGGTAATGAACATTAATGATGCTTACCTTTATCAAGTACAGAAAATTGAACATCTTTTTCGTGGTGTATAAGGGGACCACCAAAGTCTTTGAACAAAGTGTATGATCCAGATTTCATCTGCATAACAGAAGATGCATAGTAAAAACTTCAAAACACATAATTTGAATAATTATAGTATGAATGATAGCAAGCGTTCTCTAAGACAATATTTCCAACCACGTCAATTTTAACATCTTGTTTAGACCTCTTAAAGCATGTATCTCAGGGCATCACAAAGCGATAAATGTGGACTGCTTCTCTTTACCTTTACTTTGTACCAGACGGAAGCAAAAGAGAGACAGATAAGTCAAACTTCATTGAAAGTAAATGTTATTCCAGGAACACACCTCAGTAAAAGTCTTGTTGGACAATAGCACAGGAAATGTAATGTACTCTGACATGATTCTCTGAAATAGATGAGCACGAGTAGGACTAGAGGAAACTGACTTGCTATATTGGAAACCAAGGACCTGGAGCCAAGGATACCTGTAATAACATTTAAATGAGATAGAACAGCCAAAAGCTGTAAGGTGATATATGAAATAACTTCCTACCTCTGCTGAAGTAATTTAGCTTTTTCAATCATTGAGATAAGGCCAGAGCTGGATTGAGATGAACTCCCCAGGAAGTCACAAGAAAGAACTAAAAACCCTTTGTTGTTTCTGATGATATTATTCTTCAAATCCTCACCTCTCTTTAACCAAAAATGTGAGGGACCTGGTGATCAATTTGAGGCAAACTAATGAAGTTAGCTGATAAGATAAGGTATTAACTTCACCAGATAATTTTTTAATAATTATTTCGTTGGTAAGGTAGGAGGAGTCCCATTATTCGCATGTGAACAATGATCCCAGCAAGAACTCCATTGAACTATCCATCACCGGAGAGACAACTGATGAGAACGGGAGAGTGAGCTCACCTTCAAGCTCATCAATAACAGCCCCCATGTATGTCAAGAAATTGAGGTCACGTCCAAGCTTATTAACCTTTTTCACTGAAGTTGAATACCTGAAAATGCCCATCACTCCGAAGTAAGGCTACTGCTCTCATAATACACTTTCCGTAGTAATGCCAACAAGCCAAACATAAGCTCTTAAATCAAGACCGAAGTCAAAAGATAAAGAGAAAAGTAAGCTAAACTAACTTATCAATCACATTGGTTGAACTAAATTACCTCAGACGGTCACACTCTCCCAATTTAACCTTTCGATCATGTACACTCTCACACGGTAAGTAATTCAAACGTGAACATAATGCGTGTACACTTCTTTTGGATGATCGGGAACAACGACCTGTACATTATACTTAGTACATAAGAATAGAATAAACTAGAAGGAATTATAATATTACTCCATCAAAGAAAGAATGTGAATTTTGATTCTCAATGTTCAAAATTAACCAAATTCAACTTTAATCAGCAGAAATAACTTCGATTTTTGGATCAAAATTACAATGCCCAATGTAGACTTACATTAAAAATACACATTTTTCAGTATAATACAACATATACAACAACATTTGAGCTCAAAAAAACAAACTATCAAAATTCAAAAAGCTACAATCTTTATGGGATTTAGGGACTAATCATGATAATAATAATAAAAACTCAAGTAATGCTTTACCTGAGCAAATATGAAGCAAGCCTTTAGAGAAATCTCTGAGACATCGATTTCTGAGAGCCATGATTGTTTGTTTAGTGAGAATTATTAGAAATGTGACAATCTTTTTGGGATATAGAGTTGATCCACTCTTCTTCTTCGTCTTATTCTTCAATTTTCCGGCATTTTTCTTCGAAGAAGTCAGCTGGACGATAAACCCCGCAGGCTTGGGGTTTTGTGTTGGACTCTTAAACCCATTTGCTTATAACTTTAGGCCCAAATAATAGTATAGTAATATTCAAGGTATTTATTTATATGATAATCTATTAGGAGTAATTTTTTAATATGAAGAACTAAACTTGAATATCCTTTAGGAATGAGGGAAAATTATCATAAACTAGACTTCTGGATGGAAGCTCGATTAAGATACTATTAGGTTAATAGACGTCGGTTTTCATTTGACGAAATCTTAATTTTGATGAAAATATCAACAAAATTGTACATATATTACTGGCTTCTAGAATTACTTTCAAAATAACAAAGAATTAATTGGACCGTTTTGAAATAAGAAGAAATTAAACATTTAATGAAAAATAAAGACTAAAATTCATTTCTTTCCAATTTTGACAAATGATTAATTTGATCCTTATAAGTTTAATCTCGACTGGGTTATAACTCATAACTCATATATGATCCAAAACGTTACCATCAATCAATATGAGAATTATGTTCATCTTAAATACACAACAAATCCCCCAACCTTAAAATTAACATCATAATAATACTACAAACGTGCCCTCAAAACATGCCAACATTGATCGATAGGCTAATAGCCTAATGATATCTGACCAAACTTTTATTAATAGATCTCGGGATAAACCCTTGCTGAAAATACGTTTTCTTACATATTATCTTTGTAGTACATACCATTACTTTTGTTAGTCTTTTTTGTATTCGTCATGTGCACGTAATATACACTCTCTTCAAATTCTATATTCGTTAGTTTTAATATATTTTTATCATTAGTCAAATAAAAAAAACATGCCAACATTTGAATTACTAATGTTATCATTTAATCTAATCAAGAGACCATCATATACTACTCACTTTAAAGCTCAAGTCAAAATTAGTGATTTGCCTAGATCCGATGAAATTTTGGTAGTGGAATATCTATCATTATTGTTTGATCCACCTCTAACAAGACAAGAAAAATTGTTATCATTCTCGAATTATTAATTGATCATGTCTAATGACTTGCCTTTTTGCTTTATTATTGGTTTACATTGTGTGACAGTGAGGGTGAAAACTACATTCATTCACCAAAAAACATCCAAATAATTGAATAATCATTTCCAACCCAAAGGATAACACAAATTCAAACCCACCTGCTCATCACAACCATGCATTATTATAAATAGTATTCCCTCCGTCCCTAAAAGATTGTCACATTTTGATTTTTGATGGTCAAATAAATATCATAAAATTTGACTATGAATTTTCATTAAACGATATAAAATAATATAATCGTGTGGGACTTTGTTAGATTCGTCTCAATATATATTTTTGAAATATCAACTTTTTATAATTTTTTGGCATATAGAATAAGAGATATTTATGTTTTAAATCGTGTTTTGTTGACCATGAAAAGTCAAAATGTGACAATCATTTAGAGACGGAGGGAATACTAATAGCTACTACGCATTACTTCACTCACGAGAGATAATTGCACAAATATTAAATGGAGTTTCGTAATAATCGAATAAAGAAAAGAGTTCGTATTGGTGCAATGATAATTTTCGATATTTTAAACAAAATATAGGGTAAATGATCTTTATGGACATTACTTATAGTTATGTTGAACCAATAAATATGTAAATTCCGAAGCTAAGTAAATCGTTCATCTTATATCAACGACAGGCTCATCCTAAATTTGCCAAACCTTGGAGTATAAGTAGTATATGGAGTTTTGGATTATTGAGTGGTAACTTTTTGAGCAACGGAAGTAGATAGAGTCCTACTTGATAACTCAAAAATATATATTACAAACTCTACCATAATTACTGAGATACTCGAATAGCCTAGTGGAAAAGGCTCTTGCTAGTGACCAAAAGGTTCTTGGTTCGAATTTCACCTCATCGCTAATTTACAAAAAAAAAAACTCTACCATAATCGCTCTTTGTTATTTTTTCTAGAACAAATAAAAAAGAAGCATGTAATAAAGTGAAATAAATTAAAGAACGCCATCCAAAATACTCGCATCTTGAATTGAAAAGAAGGTAGGAGATTCTTACACAACACAAAATATGGCGTACAATGTGATTGATCGATATGGAAACAAGAACAACACTAGTAAACTTTCGATATTACAAACCATATATAATAAAATGAAACAAGTAATAAAAAATTGACGAAATAGAAACTAACACTTTTGCAGTTTTTTATTATATATATAAGATCTTGATGAACAATCCACGATGAAGATGATGAACCATAATAAGTCTACTTGTTTGATATAGGATTTGGTCCACTTGGTACTCTATGTTCACCACCTTCAAATTCTCCTTTAGAAGATTTTGAGTTTGTCTTCCATTTCTTGTTTCTTGGGTGCAAATTCATTGTTGTTGTTTGAGTATAAGATGGATCTTGGAGAAGTTTCTTTCTTAGAGTTATTGTTGGAGAACATATATTTGATGGAGTGTGAAAATTGAGCACAAAAATGAAAAGAATCACAAGAACAAGAGTAAAAAGCTTTCTTGATGATGATGATGATGATTGCTTCTTGAAGCTATGAAAAATGGAAGTTTGATTTAGTTTAGTAGCCATGCAAATTTTTGAGTAACAAAAAAATACCACCCCCCAAGAGTTGATAAGAGATCTATATCCATGAACAAGTTACATAAACACAAGAAGTTTCAAGGGCAAAAAGATGGTGGAGAAAAATGCTTAGCTAGATCTTATTATTAGAGGAGATGGGACAAGAGAATGCAAGAAAGGGAAAAAAAAAAAGCAAAGGATTGAATAGATGGTTCAAGTTTCATGAAAGGTGGAATAAAAGGAGGATTTGAAATTCTATACATATTTCAACAAGTAAGCTCAACTTACAAGATTTATAATAAATGAGTTAAGAGGGGAATTACATAAATAATTATGGACAATACTGTTTACATTGGAATCACATTTTTTACGTATGAAATTACTATTTTGTCCTCAATTAAAACTTCTTTCATTGCTACATTTCTAAACAAGACGGATACAATAGTCGATTCACTCCTAAACACAACTCTATTCTGATGTGTATAACGATCATAATAATTATTTACCTATGTTATGTTTCTTTTCTGTCCCGTGCTTAACAAAAATCATAATTTATGAATATTACGAATACATTTAATATATAGAACTGAGCAATTACTCAATTAATCTACACATACATGTTTATTTCTTTTTGTGTGAAAATGAAATGAATATATAAAAAGAAGATAGATTATAATTTTCTATTAGTTATTAAATAAATGATGATTCTTGGTTGATTCATCTATGGCAAAGAAATATATTTAGAAGTTCACAATAGAGAATCTTAATTGAAAGAAAAAGGAGGTAGGCAATATTAAAAGAAGGTGGGGGATGGAGATGGAAAATGGCTTTTTCTTTGTTGGCTGATTGTCCGAGAAATCTTTCTTTGACTTGGAATTTGGAAAACTTCTTAAATAATTGAATTATCGTTATTTGCTTTAGCATCACCTGACCAGGGCATTGTTTATTAAAGTAAAGGTACTATGTTAAGATACCTTCTTCAATTTTATTTTTATCTTTTCCTCAAACCACTCTAAAGGTAAAACTTGTCAAATAAAAAAGGGGATTTTTTTTTTTTTTTTTGTAAATTAACAATAAGGTGAGTTTCAAACCACCTTTTGATCACTAGTGAGAGACTTTTTCACTAGACTATTCGATTAAAAAACTGTATTTTTAAGTAGTAATAAAACATTTTATAAACTAGAGTAAGTATATAACGTTTATTTCATCAAACTCTTAATTTCATATGGGTGTAAAATCTCGTCTGTTATACACACTGAAATAGTGATTTCCTGTAACAGGAAATGATTATTTTGTCCCCGTACAAAAAGGACCAATATGATATGGAACCACCAACATGACACGAAATCAGAATATAAAAATTTAAACTTCAAATAAATCTGAAAATTCCACATAATGCCCCTAAAAGTAAATGAAATATATTTAAATATATTTCTCTTGAAAAGACGCGCAAATCAAATATCATGATAGAAATCTTGAATTATTAGTAAATGATTTGAACATTTAACTTTAATTGAGCAAATGATAAAATATACTCGATCATTTAATTTTAAAAGGGGAAATTATTAATAACTACACTACCTTTTTAGAAAGTAAAATTTGTTTATTGTTATGTACAAATCCAAATTCAAATTTCATTATAACAAGGTAATACCCAAACAGAACAATAATTGAGTGGTGGAGACAAAAATGTACTCAAAATCTTGGTTCATATTACATAACTTCTTAATCTCACATCAAAGGACATGAAATTCAGTACCTCAAACAGAAATCAATAATAATGCAATTTGTCAACAAATCACGTGTCGGTTTTATAATTTCCGGACAATTATTGCTAATAAAAAGTCCAGCCATATGAGATTTCACTATCATCTAGTCGACCAAATCGGGCAAAATAAATACTCTATACAACTTGTTTGGCTAAAATCGAATAGCCTCATCTCTTGTTGAGCTTTGTCCATATATATTTATGCTCATTTGTTATACACACATTAAAACAATAGAAATTTGATGTGAAGTTATTATTATGCTCCTCCCATTTGGAAGAATTGTAAGAGAGGGTTCATTTGAGGACAAAACTGTAATTTCGTGTGGAGATATAGGTGGGGTGGGCGGCTGTTTTCAGGCGAGTAGGTTTTGTTTTATATCTTTTTTCTTCAACACTCAAATATATAGTAAGAATTAATTAGGCACAAACTCTATTAAATTGGGTTGAACTAACTGCTAACGGGTTACTATCAAGCTTCATAACGACTTTAACATAATTTAATCTTTGATTAGATGCACTAATTCTAGTCAACTATATACTAAAATTGAAATGGAATACGAACTTTGTTTCTAAAGAACATAAAGGTATATAAGTTCAGTTTAATGTGAATTTGATAGCTTTTGATAATAGTGTTAAATTGACACGATATTGGATGACAAGACAAAGATATCGATGATGGAAACCACCGAAGTAGGGAAGTCCCAGACCTGAAGAGAGCATATTACATATTAGGTAACATAAAGTTCTATTATCAATAAAACTCACTATATTCTAACAATGAAAACGATATGAAGTTAGACATCTAACAATAACATGACATGGAGATCATACCATCATAGTAACAAGAAATATTTTGAAGTAACTTCAAACAAGGACAGCCAGCAAAATATCTTTGAACCTGAGGTATTCGGATAGCAATCAGTTCAAAGTATTTAAATTTGGAAGAAACGTGACTTTACAATATTTCCAGAAAACCAATCATCAGTAATTTTATTGGACTCGGGAAGAGATTTGATCGCGTCACCATATTGGAGCAGTGCAATATAATTCGTTAGGGTTCATAATATATCAAAACGGAACTAACCATCACCCTCCTACTGAATTACAATGTTTTCTGTGTCTATAATCTGAGCTTGTTTTGCAGCTGCTTTCTGCACTCTTCTTCTCCTCTTCCAAATTCTATTTTATGGTCTACACTCTACACTACAGTATCATGTGTAGCAGGCTCGCCTCGTAAAAGTACTTGTAGAGGCTCAATTAGCCCGAAAAATTCGACTTCATATTGAAACTCGAACAGAACTAAAATCTGATTTATAGATTCAAGCGAGTCTAAAAATCAACATTCCACTTGGTTCCAACTATATAAGAAAAGGATAGGGCAAAAATCCAGTAAAAAGTTTCTATGTGCAACCAAGGGTATATTAGGAGCCGGAATAGGATAGAATTTGCAAAATTTCATATTTTGAAAAGCAACTTTCGTTTCTTCATTCATCTCTTCTTGTTAATGTTAAGATGCACACTCACATCGAAAGTCGATGTCATTCCGGGTCAATAGATATGATCTTGGGCTACTCCCCCTACAGCCAATTGGTTGTTGTGTGGAACCTCATAGACTCTTAACATGGTATCAGAGCTAGGCCCGAGTTATTGAGGCACGTATAACCCGCCGGTGTTGTTTCCGACAAGTAATTCCGGTGAGGAAAATTCCGCCGATGATTGGGTTACACGTGAGGGGAGTGTTAAGATGCACACCCACATCGGAAGTCAATGTCCTCCCGGATCAATATATAAGATCTTCGGCTACTCCTATTATTACCAATTGATTTTAGAGTGGAACTTCAATGACGGTTTTACCTCGCAGGCATGGTTTAGTACTCTAGTGATTTAAATATAGTTAAGACATGAAAAGCAAAAAGCACTTGTTCACATAATTAACTAAAACTTTCATCACACATTTCACGGTAAGATTTTTTCTGTTCTCGAACTTTCTCTTTCACAAATTCCTAACACAATTGAAAAACAACGTTAGAGATGGGGACGTTTTTATCGGTTTGAAATCTCGAGAAACAAGTGTTGTCATAATTTATAAAACAGAAAAAAAAATTGTCAAATAATAGTCGGACGCTCGAACAAATAACAGATAGCCGGAATCATTTACAGAACTACACATAACCCAACATTTTATGCGAGTTTCTTTAGTCATAACTAATAAGTCATTGCTCATTAGACTAGGCTCACATTTGTGCAATATTTGAAGCCTTTGTCAATTGTCATAGTAGCTTACCCAATAATTTTAATATCGATAGACCATAGCCCAAAATTTTCATTCTTTGGGTGTATACTCAATAAATTTTGTACCTTTTATAAATGAGCTCGTTAATAAACGATTTCATAAATAAAAATAGTTAAAAATTGCAAAAGAGTTTGAATACCAACTAAATAAGTTTATACTAAGATCTTATTCAAGTTCACATTTAAAGCGAAATCGGCCCAAAATAAAATCAGCTAAAACATAAAAAAAAATTATACTGAACGCGCGTAAAAAATTTCTAGTAAAAAAAGTCGGAAAAGCGCTTTAAAATTCAGAAAGCGTATGAAATTTTCTACCGAAAACGTGTGAAGTAAACAGTAATGCGTGAACTAAAATCGGTCAAAAAACGTGTTTTAGTCACTTTCACGCGCTTCTAAGGTGAAAATCGGACTACTTCATGTGGAAAGACGCGTGAAAAAAAACCCACGAACCGGCAAAACAAACTATTACCAGTCAAGTCTTCCGCATTTTTTTTACGCAGAAACGTGTTGAACACTTAGCGAAACCGTGGCCCAACAGTTGCCTCTTAATGTATAAATCCTGGGCCAGATGTATGTTCTTGGGCCAGCCCTATAAGGTCAATTACTCTACTAGCTCAATTAAAAGATTTGATAAATGTGGTCTGCTAATCCAAGAGGCAAGCTTTCCTTAACGTATTACAGTTAACGTCTATAAATTAATAATGTTGGGACCGGCCAAATTTGTTAATTTAAAGAGTTATTAATTTATAGATAAATTAATATATGTAGAGTTTAATGATATTACTACTATCATTGAGAACAGTGTTGATGATGAAGATGATATGGTGTCTTCGAAACCTGATACCCTAAAGGAAGCACTTTTAGCGTCTAGAATTCTTCACAAATTCGAAAATACAACACCAGAACTAATGGATACAATAAGAAAAATTAGAGATGAACTCTAATGTGATTTGAACTTTAAGAAAAAACAAACTACTATAGAGTCATATTTTAAATAAATTGTAATTATATTATTTCAATTTTTAAGGATTTTTAATTTATAATTTTTGTGGGACCTTATATTATAAATGAATTTTTATAAAAGTATTATCTTATTATTTTATCGATTTTCTTAATTTTTTTAACTAGCCTAAGTCGGGACCAATTTATTATCTTAGAGAGATTATTAATTTATACAGTATTAATTTATATACGTTTTACTGTATTTAGAGCAAGTTAAATTAATATTATTTCTCTATTTCTATTATTATTATTTCATTATTATCAATATTAGTGTTGTTATTTATATTATTATCATTTTTATTCTTGTTAATACTATTATTATTTTATTTTCATTATTATTATTGTTAAAAATCATACTTTAATATAATTTATACTCCATATTACTAATGAGTAGAGTTATTTGAACGAAATCTAATGGAGATCAGAGTGTGTCAGATTAAAGTCATCAAACACGTTCACGCCCCATTATTCTAAGCATTTTGCTTAAGCATTACTGAACTCATATTTTCAGTTCTCCTAAAATAGTCATCAAATATTTTCAAATAGTTTAGAACCCAACAAATCTAACCAGATCTATCTTACATAACTATTTCTTATCGACTAATAAAAATTCATGTTTAAATATTTAAAAATTTAACCTACAAAAATATTCCAATCCATTAGGGATGGAGGAAAAATTATCATTTTGACCATATTAATTAGTGGACATTTACCATAAAGGAAATGGATTTCTTCAAGATTAATTAGGTGATGATTACACACGGTCTTCATATTTCCTTGCTCAAAGAGGTTATTAGTGGTAGATCGATCAGTCATACACTCATACATACGTTCAAATTAGCTAGTATAGGTTTGCTTTTTTTTTTAGTAGCCTCACTTTTTCAGTATCATGAGGGTAGACTCTAGAGTTGTAATCTTATCTAATGAGAAAAATGTTACTCCACTTGTAAGGAAGAAAGAATAAATTAAAGTTATCATATATATTTAAATAACAAAAGTATAGTTGTCTCATTCGAAGTCTCACTAAGTGGGATGGAGTTGTACTTTAGTCACAGTAAATGACAATGTTAAAGTGATAGTCCTTGTAAGTGTACACATGATTTGAATTTGGTCCCTATTTTAACGGGACTATCAATTTTGGAAGGAGTTTGAGCTGCACGCGTATTTAAAAGTTAGTTTGGGCCAAATAAAAAATATAATTAGACACTCGACTTTCTAAAATTAAAAAAGGCTTATTTTTATTTTGCACCCTAAACTATCATGAAAATTTTAAATTGTATCCTAATACTATTTTAAGCTTTAAATTATATCCTATACTATATTTTATCTCATTTTACATCCTAAATACCAATTTTATTGAGACTAAAGTGCAACTCGCCTTCACTTAATTACTGAGACACTCGTGCAACTAACTTTCTCCATCGGTAGGCATCTCAGTTTTTACCTCATTATTCATCACAAAGCGTCAAAGCCTATAACCATCTAGTATATATTGCTGCGGTATAAGCCTATAACTATATTTTGGTTCTGTTATATTGATTTTTTTTCTCGTTTAAATAATAATTTATCTTTTTATTAATATAATAACCTAAATTATTATTTTTTTCTGTACATTATTTGAACATATTGCTATATTACATTGTAGACTAAACGAGTTTTGGAAAATGTAGTTCAAATATAAAAAAATACACCAGCATGCATATGCAATCGTTATTGGATGGTTAACTAGTAAAGATTAATATATAGTATATGGAAGGATATATGATGAATATATATATATATATTATATGGTATGAGAATCATTTAAGTACAAAAAAAAACATTTTTTTCTTCTATATTTTAGTTCATCAGTTCTTAATTTTGTCACTCTAAACTTTATTAACTTATTTTTAATAGTATCTTGTTTTTATTATTTGATCTTGTTTTAATAATTTTGTAATAAATGGGACCACTACCCTATTTCATTTTCAGGCCTACTAAAAAGATGCACAAATTTGATCTTTTTATTAGGCCGGTTATCAACTTTTCAAATTATCATGGAACACCCCATTTCCTTGCATATATAATAACTTAATTAATCAACATGGCTAAACAATTTACGCTTCATATTATTATGCATACATGATTTATAACCATACGTTTACGTTGCACAATTAACTAATTAAGCATTAAATAAGTCAGATTGAGATTGTTTTAACAATAGAACCGTTAATACGTACGAGATTATGATTTATATATGAGTTCGTATATATAGATGTTGCATAATTATGTGTTATTGTCCTAATTACTCACTTACGACTACATAGTTTTTCAAGTTTAGCTCTTGTATCATTGTATGTATTTATCATTTACCAATTATATACTATTTAGAACAATTATAAATTAACATCTATGACAATAATTGTAAAACTATTTCATAGTTGAACCATCTATTGTTATATGCCCCTTAATATATATAATTCGTCATAAATTGATAGAGTTAATTGAATTACCTTAAAATTGCTAGTGTTAGATTAGGTGCTAGGACATACAAAGAACATTACGGTCTATGTTAACAAAGGTTTAACAAGCGAGTACAAATTAATTACAGTTGACGATATAAAAAACGTAACCTATCCAAATTAGTACAAATTATATGAACAACGTAATGGCCGTCTAACTGTCCGCCCTTAACTTAACACAGTTCATCATGTTCAGATCTGACCAAATATATATGCATATTGTTTTTATGTACGATTAACATAAAATATAAAAGGCTGTTTTGCTATTTTTCTGTAAAGAGAAATAATATCTATGTAAAGATCCCACAAATCATGGCATTCATTGTAGTTGATCATTAATTAAATGATTCTTTAACAATATGTGATTAGTCTATATTTATCTTGCTCAGAGGGCTTGATTAATACTGACAATTCTATTTAAGTAACGTTTTTCGACTCTTAAAAGCTAGGGTTGTGATGACTTGTGAGACATAACTCACAAGGAAAAAGAACATATACACATGACAACTTTCTTTTTCCTTTTTGTCATTAATAAAATTACTCCCCGTCCTTAAATGATTGGTATAATTAGTACTAAACTTGTCAAAATGTACCAATCATTTAGGGATGGAGCGAGGGAGTATTACATTTCAATTAATAATTAGTACTAAACTTGTAAGATTCATACACACACTTAAAGACTGGAGTCACGCATTCAAGATACACACTACTGAATACATGAAACACACGTTCAAATACACATGAAAATATAAATGCCCCTCTGACCTCATCACAATGAGGATTATTTGAATATAAACAGACAAGAGATTGAAACTCATTCATCTCCATACCAACTATATTTAAATTTAGGTCCAGTAGGACCCTCCTGACCGAAAGCCTCAGCTGGAAGACGATCGAAAAGCTGCATGAATTTGGTCTTTAGGTCATCAGGCAAACTCTTCATAACTTGATCCATTTCTTTAATAAAATCGTAGGTGATTTTGGGGCCCCATTCTCTAGCATAATTTAACCAGCAAGGCTCAACAATTTCATCACTCTTCAAATAATCTGCACTTACGATTGAATAATTGAAGCCAGTATCCATATACATTCCCCTTGCTGCATCATTTATGAACCCTAATTCGCCAGCAACGTAGTTCACATTCATTCCTGCTTTAGGGAAAGCAGCATGCCCGTGTAACGACGAATACACAACCGGTTTTTTCCCATTATCGTGGTATTCCATCTTGGATCCATCTACCCAAACTCCTTCGCTGTGCTGAGAAAAGTAGACACTTTTCAACTGGCCATCGAAATTACTCACCCTTAATGTCACATGTTCCCAATCACCAACATGTTCACCGAACATCCCCAAATCGATTTCAATTAAACCGAGTCTGGCTTTAGCTGGACCGTTATAGGGGTAAAATATCCATATAACTATATCAGTGCAGGTAGCTCCAACGGCAGGTTTGATGTGTACGTATACTGTAGCACTTTGTACATTCCCTCTCATGACTTCATCTCTAGCGCCATCGTTGATTGGAAAATCAAGCCAGTATAACCCATCATTTGAACCACCCAGAGGAAGATTAGAGCCTGTTTTATTGATTAAAACAGGTTCATATTCTTTCTCTTTTGTATACAGAAGCGCCCCATTCTCGAAAAACCAGGAAACCGAAGAGGGGAAGAACTGTTCGTCAGGGTGAAAGTAAATTACTGGAGAGAACTCTTGGATTAATTCCTGGATTTGGGTCATGTTTGGCATTGCAGACAAATTTGGTGCAAAATTCATTAAATATGAAACTAAGGGTGATGTATTATTATCTTGAACAAGAAATAATCCAGTTTGAACCAGAAAAGTAGTGTCTCCACCATTTTTCGTGCTGCTGTAGATATTGAACGAGTTGATGCTTTCGTTAGCACCCCAAATCCATTCACCGTTTTCTTGAAGGACGACAAAATCAGATCGAACACACCGGATTTTATCCAGGGGAGGCTTGTTAGGATACCTCGTGATCACATTACCAACGGCAGTGTAACCTTCTTGCGGTATTGGCTGCCAGACGTAGACAGCCCCGTCGTCTTGATCTATTGCTAGAGATGTAGTGTCGAGTACAAGAACGTACTCGCTTGCCGGAGTTAGAATCGTCCCGGAATAGTCTTTACCGACAAGAACCCATCCGGACGTAGGGTCGATGTTTGATCGGCCATAACTTCCAAGCATAAAAAATCCATCGGGGAGTTGAGTTGGTTCATAAAATGTAGCCCCTTGATCACCTGGTCCACCTTCATGCACTTTCCACACTTGAGTGAATGTCTTGATTTGGGAAATGAGTAATCCTCCTATATCAACTTGCCCATTACCAAAACCAACACCTACAATAATAATTCATAGTTAATAGAAATTATTGCAGTTATGGAGGGACTGATCACCGTTCTCACCCCAAGTCGAGCTATAAGACTCATGCAATCCCATTTCAGAGAAAATCACAACAAAAACGAAAAGTACAAAGAATGCATAATATCCAACATATGAACGAATATATATATATATAGATATATATATATATATATATATATATATATATATAGATATATATATATATATATATATATATATATATATATATATATATATATATATATATATATATATTGATGAAAATCGAAGATACATCAATTCACCTCAAGAAGAATATGAAGATTAGAACAACTACAAAATCCACTGTTCTATTATGCTCATCAAATATGGAGTAATAAGTTTTCAAGTATTATTTACTCCCTCCATCCCTAATTGATAGGGACATATTGACTTTTTTTGTCAAAATTTACAAATTTTGACCATTAATTTTTAATAATCAAAACAAAATAATATAATCAAATGAGATGTTGTTAGATTCGTCTCAATGTATATTTTTAAAATATATACTCCTTATAATTTTTTCATTGACAAAACAAAAGATATTTATGTTTTAAGTCGTGTCTCGAAGACTGTGGAAAAGTAAATGTCCCTATCATTTAGGGATGGAGGGAGTATTATGTAAGAGCAAATCATCTAACTCAATTTGCATGAATAAAATAAGACGTAGTCTACTAGTCAGCTAGCCGCCGTCCCAAGTAATAAAGAAAGTATATGTACAGCTCGTCACGTGCTCCAGTCAAGATCGAACCCACATACAGTCGTCATGGAAGACTTCTAAATTTGAAAAGTTGAAACAAATAGTATACTGTACAACAAAATAAAGGTAAATTTGAAGTAAACAAACGTACCATCAGCATATGTTGGCAACATGAAGCTGTTGGAGAAGAAAACGTACAAGATGATGAGAAGAAACATGTGTGTAATATGGTGTTTCATTTTAGTGTTTCTGGCTTCCATTACAAAAAATGAGATGAGAAAACGCCTTGAGAGAGGTGGATTATTATAAAGAGGTGTCACTATACGAGTTAATTGCTAGAATGGTCCTAGTAGGTGGAGTATGGTGTAGTTTGGTCTCCGAAAGTGGCACTTTTACGGAAATGGTCGCTAAAAGTGTGTATAATGGTGCATTTTAATCCCCGATCCGTTAACATTGACAGTTTTCGGTATGAATAGTGAAGTTTTGGGAAAAAAAGAAACTTTTGAAAAGTTTGTTACCTTAATGAAATTGGGAGGACAAAAATGACTAAATTACCCCTTGATACACTTTTTTTTCTTCTTTCAATTTTTTTTTCAAATTTTTTCGATTGTTTTTTCTTGGTAAAAAAGGTTCGATTTTGGTAGTTGTTTTAGCAGAAAGTTTCGGCTTACAAAAGTGTTCAAAATAAAAAAGGTTCGGTTTTGTACTTTTTTGGCAAACAACTATCAAAATAAAAAATCAAACA
The DNA here is from genome assembly GCA_003412495.2 of Echium plantagineum. Taxonomy (NCBI): domain Eukaryota; kingdom Viridiplantae; phylum Streptophyta; class Magnoliopsida; order Boraginales; family Boraginaceae; genus Echium; species Echium plantagineum. The sequence goes on from CM016562.1 coordinate 43,771,380, forward strand.
CTTTTTCTAAACCGAAACTTTTATCTAAAACAACTACCAAAATCGAACTCTTTTTACTAGGGAAAAAATCAAAAGAAAATTGCAAAAAGAAAAAAAAATTGAAAAAAAAATCGAAAAAAATAAAAACCAATTATATAGTTTTAATTGATTGTCATTTTACATTTGCAATTTGTTACTTTTGACTACTTTTTATTCTCATTAATCTATGTGCAAATTGCTAGGAAGACAAATAAAAAAGAATGGAGGTACTATCATTTAAATTTTTATAACAATATTCAAGTTCGTTTGTATTACATTCAATCTTAATAATAGAATTTAGTTCGAATTCGGTTCGATATTGTTCTCTCAAAATTCAACTTCGGCTGTCATATTCTATATTCGAATTCGAATAGATATACTTTCATAGAAATTAGTAAAAATATTTAATCAGATATTTGGTTTGATAGCTTATCAGAAGTTTCAAATCTAATTCTTGAGCATTCATATTCACTTATTATTCGAATAGCAAAATTGTTTCTAAGTTCGATTCGTTTAGACAATATTCAAATAAGATATCAAATATTCTAGTGTGAACTTCAATATTGGCAAATCTATTCGATTCCTATATATCCACCCCAACTCATCTAAGACTAATTTGTACTATAATTTACTAGAAAAACAATTGTATATTTAGTCTTAAGAGTTAAAAAATACACAATTGTTAGAATAGACTACCTCCGTTCTACAAATCGTCTACATTTATTTTGAGTTCTCAAAATTTTCTCGTTCGAACAACTACTTTTACATGCATTTTAAGAAATAATAATCTTTAACCCTAATATATATATATATATATATATATATATATATAATAGTACTACTAAATAATAATTAAGTATTTTTGAAATATTTCTCACTTTAGAGTATGCATTGAATTGTAATACATTCATTACTAATCCATTCCTAATTAGTTGAGAATCATTACGATTCGATAAAAATAAAAATAAATGAAATTGAAGGAAGTATATATTAAAATATATGTTGCGTATTAGTTTTACAAAGAATCTTCTTAGTGGTGTTGTACATCTCTAAGTTTACTTACTGCAGCTACGACCTAACCTAACATAGGAGGCTAAAATTGGTCGACTAGCATAGATCAACTTTTTACTTAAAAAGACTCACTATCATCAAAAGCAAGAGATCACGCCGCCAGAACATGGTTAAAAAAACAAATGTTTGGCCACTCATTAATATTCCTCCATTTGACAAAAGATTTTTTCGTTTTTATGTATCTAACTTTTTAAAATATAGAGGGAGATATTTTATTGATGTGAATTCTTATTGTTGTTCATACAATATAGAGATCACCTATATTTATAGGTGAATATAATCTAACCCTAATTTATTATACGAGCTTATGGGTTCGTGACCCATTAACCTAACATATTAACAATAATTAATTAATTATAATATAAAAAGTTATTTTTATAAAAATACTCTTCAATATAAATTGATCGATATAAATTTTATATCTTTTGAACTAAAGAATAAAAAGTAATTGAGCTCAAAATTAGACACGTAAAAATAAAAACATCAACTAAAAAAAAGTGGAGGGAACAGTATATTTGGCGAGTGAAGCAAAAAATGGTAAAGAGACAAAAGAAAAACATATATAGTACTACTATGTACCAATTGACTCGAAATGAAGTGCAAATTCATAAAGGATCGATAACATACTTGGAACTAGTCATGACAACCATAAACATTTGTCATTATATATTTTATAAATGTTATCTAATGCTTAAAAATTTTGACGTTTCGTCAATTATTAATAGAATTTTGTTCAGTTCCGCTTATAATCGATAATAATTTAATTATATGCACGTAGGTAGCTGGTGGACCAAATGATGAGAAGGTGATGGCGGCCTTAGTGAAATATATATTTGTGTGACAGTGTGGTGATGTTGACTGATCAAAGGTTTTTTGATTTGATGATGAAATCTAAATATAATAAAGGCTTGTTCATATCGATTTTTTCATTTCAATCGAGATGTGTGAATTAATAAGTATTTAGCAATTGAATTATATCTAGTTATCTATAAGTGAGTCCCCAAAGAGGAGTTGGGAAGCATTTTAACACAATTGAAATGTTCCTTGCTGTTAAGGATTACCTTAGACGGCATGGCGGTGAAGCATCGTCCGAGGCCGTTTCACTTAGATAGAACGTTACATAATAATGTTATATGTTGTCTAAATTTTTTTTGAATTGTGTCTAAATTCTTTTCTATAGTAATTTGGGTATAATTATTATACTCTCTCCGTTTCTTTTTATTTGATTGTTTAGAGCTTTGTTTTTTGTTTCAAAATATTTGATCGTTTACAATTTCAATGCAACTTTTTACAATTTAAATGCACCTTTTTACAACTCCAATGCATCTTTTTACAATTCCAATGCACCTTTTCACAATCCCAATGTAATTTTTTACAATCTCTTAATAAAGTACTTTTTCCCCAAACAATCAAATAAAAAGAAACGGAGGGAGTATTAAAATAAGGTAGAAGCAATAGGAGTATAAGATATATCTATTGAAGACAAATCAGCCACATGCCACCCTCTTACATTTGTCCCCTGGCATCATCCATATATGCAGATAGTGGTTGTTGAACTTTATGACCTAATACGCAATAACCTGGGGGGGGGGGGGGGGGGGGGGGGCTAGGGTATGCCCCTGGGTGCATTTAGTGGTTGTTGTACTTTAAATAGTGGTGATGTCTAAATATAGTACGATTTGGTCATGTCTAAGGAGTATAATTTTAATTTGATACTTTTTTGAATATTTCTCCCTCCCTATATTTAAGTACAATTTGGTGATGTCTAAATACCTAACAAAGTACGAGTAATAATCTAATGTGAGCGTAAATAATGTGACATACAAGAAGAACATCGAATGATCTAGTAGTTAGTAGTTTTTTAAGTGACTTAGAGATCCTGGGTTCGATTTTTAAAGTGAGAGGACGGTGAGTAGGATTTTAAAATAATAACAAGAATAAAATTAATAATATAAAATATGAGAATTTTGAATCCGTGACGTGAAAAATAGGACCTAATAACCAAAAACCTAGGGGAACTAGGGTGCCTTTACGATTGGTCGTTGACAAATTACTCGCCAATGGTGTAGCTCGGATTCAAATTATATGGCGTACATATTTAATGAAAAATTATTCGAAAATAATTTGAAGTTTAATGCAAAATTCATATGTTAATCCATTATTTCATTTATTGTTGTGCGGCATCTATATATATACACATGTTAGAAAGTGCAATTGAAGACAAGAACTCTAAAGCAAAATTATTGGATTAATATTTATAACAATATTTGTCAAACTATTTAATCATTGAATCATATCTACAGACTACAAGTGAGTCCCCGAGACTTGGAACCGAGGGCCAGAGATGTGTTTTAGCCCAATGTTTTTATTAAAATATTTTTTGTTCGGTCTATGACTCATTAGTATTGTGGCATTTGACTCAAGTTTACACGAGAAGGTTTTGAGTTTGATATTCGTTGAAAATTATTTGTCTCCTGTTACACTTTAATTATCTATTAATTAATAAATACTATACTATGTATTTGTTATTCATAATATTATTGTAATTATATTTTATCCCTAATTTACAAAAAATAATGTTTATGGTTCGGACTAGAATATTAAAATGGATGTGAGGTTGAGTATATTGAGGTACTGATTTGTGAATCATTTAATAATCTGCTATGATTTTCGAGATCACCAATTGATCATGATTTTAAGAAGAAAACGTTAGTTGAGGTAGATTGTTAATCGATCAAGAAGTTTGAGGTGAGGGACTGAATTTGTAGGAGTAGGGGATGCTTCCTTTAGATTCTTAAAAATTAAAGATAGATTATATAATTTTATATAAATTAGTAATATATACCATAGTAAAGTTGATAAAAGTGTTAATTTTTTGCTAAACATACCAAATTATGACCCCTTTATTTAAGTTTTTTAAATTTTATTCTCTTTATATTTTATTCTAATTTTGTTCCGTTGAACCACTACCTTTAAAGCTCATAGTTACCTTCAACCAAGGAAAAAAACTCAATGTCTTTCCACATGATCTCGATCCACATAACTCAATGTTTTTAATGCGTTGGGTTTCTCGTAAAGATCACTGCCTAATCACAATTTGGCTTTTTAGTCACCATCACGCGTAGGCCTGTAATCGAGCCGAATCGAGTCGAATAATAGCAAAGTTCGCGTCTGGTATTGCTTCAATTAAGCCTAGGTTCGATACGGTACTGTTCGACGGCACATTTAACACTAAGGTTCAGCTCGCGTTCAATTACAATTTTTGACCTTACTATTCAGTTCGATTTGGTCCTAATCGAACCACACCGTTCGATACCTGCCAGGTTCGATCGTGAATAAAATGGACAATTTAGTAGCAAAAATACTATTACAGTCCCCAACTAAAAAGATGCACAATTTAGTAGCATAAATACTATTACAATCCCCAACTAATTGATAGCAGAATATAAGGCTCAGATTTCAGTTACAAATTTTCATCAACCAAAAGTGCGATACGCCATGGCTGCAAAGTAATTGCCCCGCCAAGTTACGTATCGAGTCATTTGGTATATGATTGTTTAACCTACTTTCATCATCACCTTAACACAAAAACAGTAGCCAACAGCCAACAAAAGTTATTACATATAACAGTATCATTGTATGAAGCAGAAGATTGAATAGTTTAGAAGGCAGAATAGGCAGAAGATTGAATCGCCAACAAGCAAGTCATGTTTTTCGGGTCCGTTTGATCTTTTGTTTCTTTCTAGGTGGTGGGTTGACACTACTGCTACCAGGCTTCATCCGAGTAGGCATAGGAGTAACAGTACGAGTAGGAGCAGGATTCGCAACTCCACTAGTACCAGTACCAATGTTTGGATGCACAAAAGAAGCGGCAACAGCTATCAATATGAATAAGAAAGTGTTAGAAAAAGAAAATATGCTTCAAAACAAATGAAACTTAACAATGAAAATTATACCAGTGGGTTGAGGAGGATCAACCATGTCAAACTCTTTCCAAAATTCCAACTCAATAGGATCATCATTGTCCTTGTAAAGAGAACAAAATAGATTAGTATAAGTGTTAACATTGAAAGAAAAAGAAAACAGACAGTAATATATAAGTTACCACTTACCAGTTTAGGAGTTCTAATGCCATAGGCCTCCTTCATCCAATCCCCACCACATAGAAGGACCTCAACTGTGTCTCTTCTCATAGAGGCCCTCTTCTTATCAATAACCCTTCCACCAGCACTGAAGGTTGACTCAGAAGACACAGTTGTAATGGGAATAGACAATATGTCCTTTGCCATTTTGGACATGATAACATACTTGTCCTCATTAGCTTTCCACCAACCAAGTACATCAAAATTGGAAACATTAGGATGACATTCTTCCTCACAATACAATTCCCAATCAGTTTTTCTCCTACCATGAGATTTCATTCTAAGCATATATTGGTCATATCTTATGTTACCAAGTGAGGAAGATGGAGGTTGATGCAAAATAGACTGGAATGATGTAGCCCCTCTTTCATCACCATACATTGAAGCATACTCAGCATAAAGTTGATTGAATGAATTCTCAACAGTTTGAAGCCTAGACAGATACTCAACAGGATACATGGTCTCAAAAGCATATGAAAGCATGCTCTTTTTATATCTAGGGTCTAGGATTGAGCCAAAACACAAAAGCAAGTTACATTCATCCCAATATTTATCATACTTCAATCCCATTCTAACTGACATATCTTGCATATGTTTTGTACAATCAAAGGCCAACTGAGAATTCAACAATTCCTTAATTCTACACAACTCTAACAAGAACAGATTTGCAGTAGGATAGTTACTGCCACTAATCAGATTGGTAACATCAAGGAAAACCCTAAGGAATTCACATACTTCAAATACTTGTTCCCATTCTATATTAGTTGGACAGAATCTTAGAAATGCATCATCATCTTCAGCATATTTAGCAAAGCATTTTCTGTAAGTATAAGCAATGTCAAGCATAACAAAAGTTGAGTTCCATCTTGTATTGTTATCTAACACCAACTTTTTTGGAGGCAAATGCAAATTAATTCTATGCTCATTAAAACAATTCAACCTGTTTTCAGACCCAAACAGATACTTAACCCCACTTCTAACATTTTCAGTCACATTTTCTATCTCCTTTAAACCATCCTTAACCAAAAGATTTATAATGTGAGCACAACATCTAACATGGAAGAGTTTACCATTCAAAACAAGATTACAGATTAAGTTATAATCTTTTCTTAATATGTCAATGCACACATCATTTGCAGTAGCATTATCAACAGTAACAGATGCAATTTTATCAGCAATACCATAAGAATTAGCCACTCTATGTACCTCCTTAGCAAGTGAAACCCCATTATGTGGTGGAGGTACATTAACAAAAGATAAAACTCTTTTCTGTAATTCCCAATTACAATCAATGTAATGACAAGTAATAACCATGTATCCTATTCTTTGAACCCCAGACCACCAACAATCAGTAGTAAGACCAACCCTAGAAACCTTACTCAACAAATTCACTACTTTTTCCCTCTCTTTAGCATAAACAGCAAAGCACTCTTTCCTAACAACATGCCTACTTATTTTTTTATAGTAGGGAGTATAAGCCTTTAAGAACTCATTAAAAACCTTGTGTTCTACCATCATAAAGGGATACTCATGAGCCAAAACCATGTGGGCAGCCATCATTTTAACCTTCTCAAAATTGAAGGTGAAAGTCTGTATAGAACTCTCAACTTCAGAAATAGCTACCCCATGAAGCTGGGGTTGAGTTGTTTTAGCAGCAACAGTAACAAAATTAGGATACTCCTTTGGAAACAGTTTATATTTAGCTTTGCAGGCTTGTTTCAAGTGTCTCAATAAGTGACTTGTTGTGCCACCTTTTTGTACAGAGAGTAACCTCTTACAATGTTTACACTTATGCTTTTTTTTGCCACCATATAAGATAACAGTTTCCATATGGTCCCAGACAAAGCTGGTGCCAGCAGTTTTGGTTGGTGGTTGATTAGTTCCCTCAACCCCTCTGCCTCTACAGTATTAGTGTCAGGTTGTGGAACTCCATCATCACCCTCATTAGAAACTACCTCCTGCTCAGATGAACCAAGTTCTGAATCATCTTCAGAATCAAGGTCAACCCCCTCCTCCACATCCTTATTCAAAGGAGGGGGGGCCTCTGAATTCAGGGGAGGGGTGTCTGAAGAGCCAACAAATGAAAGTCCCATATTAGTTAAAGTACTAGTTAACACTTGACAGTTTCACTTATGCAAAACAACAAACCAACTTCACAATACAATATTAAACAAGTTAATTATACAAACAGAACAAGTAATAATTTTTTATTTACTTATACAAAAAACAAAACTTTTTTTACTTATACAAATACAAAACAGTTTTAATTATACAAAGACAAACTGTTTTAATTATACAAAGACAAACTGTTTACAAATACAAAACAGTTTTAATTATACAAAGACAAAAACAAAACAACTTAACAAATTAAACAAGTTAATTGATAGTTTTAGTCAAGTAATTGCATTAATTACCTAATTGGAAATCCTAATTGAAAACAATTATTGATTAACCTAATTGAAATTTTTAATTGAAAACATTAAGTAAATTCTTAATTAAAAACCTAATTGAAATTGAAAAGTCAGAATTGAAAGGTCAAAATTGAATTCAAAAGTCAAAATTGAAAGGTCAAAATTGAATACAAAAGTCAAAATTGAAAGGTCAAAATTGAAAGGTCAAAATTGAAAGGTCAAAATTGAAAAGTCAAAATTGAAAACCCTAATTAAAATTCATATTTGAAATTCGTAATTAAAATAATTAATTGAAAACCCTAAAATCGAAACACCAAATCGAAACAGTTTAGGCATGGTCAACACAAGAGTCAACCTAGATCTAAGCATGAATCAACAAAATAATAAACCCAAAAACAAATCAATCTCGATTAGAGCACAAGCAAGCAAACACGAACAGTTTAGGCACAAACAAGCAAACACGAACAGTCTAAGCATGAATCGACAAAATAATTAGCACAAATTATAGATCGAAGCAAAAAACATGAAATCAAGGTCAATTAGAGCAAAAGCAAGCGAAGTCGAACAGTTTAGGCAAAGTCAACATGAAAGTCAAACTCGATCTAACCATGAATCGACAAAATAATTAACACAAATTATAGATCGAAGCCAAATAACATAAATCAAGGTCGATTAGAGCAAAAGCAAGCGAAGTCGAACAGTTTTGGCAAAGTCAACATGAAAGTCAAACTCGATCTAACCATGAATCGACAAAATAATTAACACAAATTATAGATCGAAGCCAAAAAACATAAATCAAGGTCGATTAGAGCAAAAGCAAGCGAAGTCGAACAGTTTAGGCAAAGTCAACATGAAAGTCAAACTAGATCTAACCATGAATAGACAAAATAATTAACACAAATTATAAATCGAAGCCAAAAAACATAAATCAAGGTCGATTAGAGCACATGCAAGCAAAGTCGAACCGTTTAGGCACAAAAAATCGTAGTAAAAAAATATGGCACCTTCAACTAGGGACATCAAGGCTCTATATGACATGAATCCTCACGATTTCAACTGAGGGAGGCCGATTATAACTGAGGAATGAGACTTTCAGAGAGTTTGAGAGAGTGAGAGTAGAGAGACAGAGAGCATAGTCGACAGAGAGGGGGAGAGATATTTTAGATAGTGATTTCTGATTAGGGTTTAGATGAGGAGTGAAATTTATACTACATTCTCAACTATTGGGCTGGGTTGAGTTAGTCACAAATTCACAGCCCACAGGCCTCTTATTATACTTCAGGGTTTCAGCCCTCTTATTTAATGAAGGGGTATTTAAATTTAATAAATGAATTAAAGGGGGGTCATCGAGCCGAACTAAATCGAACCGTTCGTCTCGATTTTCAATATACCTAAAATCAAAGGTTCAGGTATCGGTATCATGCCTTCGAACATACTTCGAACCGAATCTTTTCGAATCGAATCTGACGGATAATTTCGAACCCAGACGTTTGCTCACAGGCCTAATCACGCGGTAAGGGGCGGGGAACAAATAATCATTAAGTCAGCAATTACGCCAATTAGTCATTGTATGTTCAGTATATTCACTGGTCACCGCATCAAACAAGTCGGATACGAACAGGTATCAGATTACTCGATCAAATTTGAATATTATCGAGTCTGATATTTATCGGTGTTATCGAATCGGTTAGCGAATGTACTACCCTTACATTGAATAAGGATACTTGCAGATATCGATCCTTACTTTTTGAGCCGAAAGACGTACAGGTGCCGGGTTACCCTGTCCATTAGCAACACTATTAATATTCCTTATTAAATTTAATAACGGTTAAAGTATAAAATGTATTATTATATAATATAAAAATTAATTGAGCGAGTAATCGAACGGGCCCCGGCTTACCCTATAAACCCTTTGATTCACCAGAAGCCAAAGAAGAGTTAGTAGCAGGTTATCAAACAGAATGTTCCGATATAAAAGTTATTGAGTAAAAGAATTTACTTAAACACTGCTCGATAAGGATATGAGCGAATGAGAGATCGAATTTTACAAGTCGAATAACGAACTACCCGGTCCAGGTATGTTGTTTATTAGCATTCTTAATTACCTCTTACAAATCCATGATCAAATTAACATTTTGATATGTAGACGTTTGGTGTTTCGAACATTGATGTAAGTCTTTTTTATAAAATTCAATTTCAAATATAGGGGGTGCATAAAATTTGAATTTGAATTTAATTGATTGAAGTCGAACCGAATTTGAATATAGAGGTGTGCATAAAATTTGAATTTGAGTAAATGAGAAACATAACAACTAACAACTGTTAATCCAAGAGGCAACTAGGCAAGCTTAATGTATATTTGATTTGTATCCAGGGCTAGCCCATCACCGATTGTTAGACAGATAGGCTCACATCCGTTGGCCTATAAGCTATAAGCCTATAAGGCTATAACTCAGCAAAGCTTTCACCCATGGCCCATCTCATATTCTCATTGGGTCATTCCATCACTATTTAACTATTTTCATGGATATGTTTGATTTTAATATCTTTTATTCTAAATTTGTAATAAATTGTGTTTATGGTGACACAACTAATATTTTTTAGAAGTTAATCGAATAGTCTAGTGAAAAAAGGCTCTTGTTTGTGATCAGAATGTCCTGGTTTGAAACTCATCTTCATCGCTAATTATCAAAACAAAAAACAAAAAAAAAACTAAGACTTTTTAGAAGACATATAATGGAAGTAACATACCACTTCCATTGCACTAGAAAGTTCATCGAATATAATATTTATTATTATCTATCAAAAAAGTTATCGTAAATGAATAAAATCAAATATTTTTATAAATCACACATCTTAGACGTGGACGTTTCAATAAGGGACAACAAGGGTAGACTTAGGTGGCGAGGGTCCCCTATGTCCAAAGATATTATAGTACACTAGTTATTTATATACATGTTAACTTGTGCGAGTTATTTTATTATACAATAAAGTCGTTTGATGTATAATCACGGCAGATTTTGAATTTCACAAATTATAAAACATGTTAATAGATAATCATAAGTAAAAATTAAACTAAGGATAAATATTAGGGTGATTAAATGTGATAGTTTTTTTAATAGTAGGAATTTAAGTGTTAAGTAATCTGATGGTTACTTTTTATACATAAATTATTCGTTATAAGAATGTGAGATCGACATGAGGCATTTTGAGACAATTGAATGAACTTCATATTTAGAAACCTCACAAGTATACGAGGCGTGATCGAGTATAGTAAAAAAACAAGGGTCGATCCCACGAGGAGATATTAATCTAATTAAGTTATTTTAATCTACTAAGACAAAAAAGAAAATTAAAATAATATATTTTAGGCAGATGCTAAATAATTAAAACAGTAAAAAAATACTAGCTTTTAATAAAAAATTAAACAATTGCTCATACTAAAGTTCTACCTCAATTAAAATAGTACATCTCTTTTTATCTACTGATTACGTAGAATTGCTCATACTAAAGTTCTACCTCAATTGATTCAAATAAAGTAATAATTAAACCAATAGAGTATATTAAACTCTCAATTACCCATGGTGTGTGGACTAATTAATTATTTAGTTGCGAATCAAATAATTTCAAGCCATGGTATCTGCGTCAACTCCCTAGTCAACTATTCAAGAGAATTAATTATGATATCCTTATATAGGATAGTCAACCATAATCTCATATAATTTAAATACTTATAACTGATCAAATTTCAAAGCAATTAAATTATAAATTAAGAATAACGAATAAAAATAGTGCAAAACAATTTCTCAAATAGCGATAAAGAATTCAATCGTACGACTTCAGCTAATCCTTAGTAATAAAGGAGTTTAGCTCATAATAATAAAATTCCAAATCATAATTATTCTCGAAATAAACATGAAAAGAAATAAAATCAATTTGAAGAACGAGTTTCTGCTTCTAGTATATTCGTGCTTCTTCAGAATGAGAAGACTATGTTTTTTATCAATTATTTTTACTATTTATGCCACCCTTGTTTTAATAATTTTTAATTTCACTCCTTCAAATTTCATTATCGTCCGTAATTATTTGAAAGGTCGTGTTCCGTTGACCCTCTCCCACGAGTGTCTATCACCCGAGTACATTCAAGGTATTTGTTTGAAACGTTATCTTAGTCAAACTTGCTATACGTACAAGTCCAATAACAGGGGCCTAGAAAAGTAGAAAATACATTGTACAATACTGTACATATCTTCCCCTTTCTTCCTTTATTGCTTCTTCCTACAAATTAACATCTCATCAAACTCTTTTTATGTCCCATATTGTTTGTCCACTTTCATTTGAGTTCATATCTTACGATTCTTTATATTGATTTAGAGAAATTAGAGAAAGTGGACAATTGAAATGGGACAACAATCTTTGATCTACAGTTTTGTGGCTAGAGGAACAGTGATCTTGGCTGAGTTTACAGAATTTAGTGGCAACTTCACAAGCATAGCTGCTCAGTGTCTCCAGAAGCTTCCTGCTACCAACAACAAATTCACATACAATTGTGATGGTCACACATTCAACTACCTTGTTGATAATGGATTCAGTTAGTCCCCTTTGCATTTGATCTAGTTTCTAACTACTGCCCATGTCCCAAAATCATTGTCAAGTTTGGGTTTCTGATTATGGTTGAAATTTTTAGGCATATGTCTTTGTATGTATGTGTTATGTTTGGTGAAAATATGTGGAAAGATTGTATTTTTAAGTGATCTGTAGTTAATATGATGATTTTCGTTCAACTGCCTTTTTGAAAATGGATTCAGTTAGTTCCCTTTGGATTTGATCTCGTTTTTAACTACTGCCCATGTTCGAAAAACTCAGTCAAGTATTGAAGTTTTGATGATGATTGACTTTATTAGTTACAGTAATATTTTTGTATGTATGTGTTGTATTTGGTAAAAATATATGGAAAGATTGTATTTTTAATGTGATTTGCTATTAATATGATGATTTCCATTTGAGTTGAAGTTATTTGCGTTAAATATTTTGATCATTAAAAAGCAAAGTGGACAATATTTTTGGGATGGAGGGGATACTTCCCACTTAATTGATGTTGTAGATCTGATGTAGATTTAGTTCTGTTAGATACATTTGCTGAAATTTCAGTTTTATTTTGTGATGTGTGAAGAGTTTTGGTTTCATATGCTATTGAGTTTTCTGCTTCCCATTGATTGCAGTATGAAATGGTGGCTTATTTGCATTATTGCATAGCCTATAATAAAGTTTCGTTGAAACGTAAATGGATCAAATCAGAAGATTGAGTTTTTGTAATTTGGGCAAGCGAACTTGTGTTTGTTGACCTTGATTGGATTACAATATGAGATGGTGGACTAGTTGCATAGCCTATAATTAAGTTTTTCTGAAATCAAACAGATCAAATCAGAAGATTAAGTTTGTATAACAACTTGGGAAATGCAAGACTGGTGCCTGATCAAGCGAGCTGCTTGAGTTTGTTAACCTCGTTTGAGTTGCAATGTAAAATGGGGCACTAGTTGCGTAGATTATAATTGAGTTTTGTTTAAACCCAAATAGATCAAACCAGCAGATTGCGTTTTTATAACTTCGGCAACCAAAGACTGATGCCCTAAATCCTAATGGAACTGTCATTTAGCTTGGGACTGTTCTTCTACTATATATTCACTTCTTTTTTATGTTGAAATATAAATGTTTAGCAAGTGAACTAAGATGTTTGACCACTGATGATATTATGCATCGCCTATCAAGTAGTTGTGGGTTTGGCAATGAAGTGTTTGTGTCTTCTTAACCTTCTCTGTTTGCATCTTTGGGGTTGGCAATGACTATTAAATGTCTTCTTATCTTAATATCTTGCCTGTTAAAGTCATTGCTGCTTAACATAATTTCTTGACTATTAGACTGACCCCAGTTTTCTTTCCATATAACAGCGTTTTGTGTTGTTGCGGTTGAGTCTGTGGGCAGACAGCTTCCAATGGCATTTTTGGAGAGAATTAAGGAAGAATTTACCAAGAAATATAGTGGTGGAAAAGCGGCTACAGCTGTTGCCAACAGCTTAAACAGAGAATTCGGGTATTCTCTTGTTCTTATTATATGCTTCATATATAATAACCCCTCTACTAAACTACAGGTGGTTTGAGATGACTTACATCCTGATGGCCAATGATAATTGCAGGCCCAAACTAAAGGAGCAAATGCAGTACTGTGTGGATAACCCAGAAGAGATCAACAAACTTGCAAAGGTGAAGGCTCAGGTTTCCGAAGTGAAGGGTGTGATGATGGAAAACATTGAGAAGGTAAGGCATCAGGATCTGTATTGTGTATGGATTATAACAATTTTGTACAAAGAAAGGTATCAGTTGTTCAGGTCTGTTCCGGTCAAAGAATTAGGAACACTGTTCAAATTGTGATTTCATCTAATTGGACTTTCTTTCATTGCAGGTTCTTGATCGTGGAGAAAAGATTGAGTTGCTTGTGGATAAGACAGAGAACTTACGCTCTCAGGTTTGTGTTTTGAAATCTTATGAACCTTTAAGTTGTAACATGAATGTCAATCTCAATATGGCTTTGAGTCGTTAATCAACACCTGAGGGCTTAGTCCAATGCGTCATACATCTTCAATTCCATCTTCCATCAGAAAACTAATGATTCCCTGAGAAGATAAAGTCCATATGTGGTAAGTCTAGTGAGATATGACAAAATTTGTACCAATTAGCCCAAATGTGACGGTCATAATAGGGTGCAGTAGTTTATCTTCGAATATAAAATGACTTGAGGAGTCAAAATGTTCTAGTTATCTGTAATATTACTTTATATGGATTTTGTAATATACAGATCCTAGGAATACGAATTGTGGTAAGTTCGTAAGTGTTTGTTCCGATTTTATGATCCTTCCTTCATAGGGTCCTTCGCGGCGCTTGTGAAAATTTGTGAACTGTCCTTATCATGGTTTAACTGCTCTGCTTTGCATTTCTACTAACAAATTTCCTCAATACATGCTTGGTAATATGCCTAACACGAACTGGTGAAATACTGCAGGCACAAGATTTCAGGACACAAGGAACTTCGATGAGACGGAAGATGTGGTTGCAAAACATGAAGATCAAGCTCATCGTTCTGGGGATTATCATCGCATTGATTCTCATTATAGTTTTATCAGTGTGTGGTGGATTCAAATGCTAGTGTGGTTTTGCCTGCTTTATCCCAAAGTCTTAGCAATTTCAGCAACATGTTGTCCTAGCTCAAGGGCTTTAGTATCGGTCGTGCATGATCACGTTTATTTCTTCTTATGGCTGCATTTTGCCAGAATTATATTGTATCATGATTGTGTTTGCGTGTATAGTGATGTATCCGACAGATTTCAAAGAGTTTCAGAGGTGCCTTTTACTACTACCCTTGTCTAACATGCATTTTCTCACAAACAAACTTATTTATCAAGTTGCCACGAACATACAAACTTCTCTATCAAGCGATCATCGTGGATAAAGTGATGTATTAAAGTCACAAAGACATAATGAATACATCAACATGCCCTAATGTATGTAAGAGACTTGCATCTAAGCAGAATAGGAGGGTCGCATAGTGAATATAGGAGAAAGTGAAAAGAGTTCACACGATGTTTCGATTATATTAATAATCAAAATAATATTTTCTTCATAATACAGACGAACGGTAGGCTAGCAAAGAAAAACATTTATCATAACCAGAACTTCATTAGGGTGAGGAGATTGCCACGCCTATTCAGGGTCGGGAGAACCACCAGGAACAAGCTGCACAAGACACAAAACAGATCATTTTTACTGATTGCTCCCCTATGCAAAAGTTTAAACCGATTAAGAATTGTAATTTACAAATTAAGAGGAAATGATTTTAGAAAAGAGCAGAGCCCTTCTATAGAGATTCGGTATAGATGGTATTTCAGAAGGCTATTAATTGACGAGTCTCTGTTCTCGGTGAAGAACTCGTCCTGGTAAGTAGTGATGCAAGTGAAACTCATTGATGATATAGTAAGATAGGTAATGAAATTATCAAGGAGCGATTTACTTACAATAGCAATGTTGTTCCCATTAAGTAAAATCTGGTCAAGCTTCGTTATTCTTCTTCCTTCAGCAGTAATTTCACTGAAATAAATCAAATAGAAAATAATCAGTTCGCTGTACAAGCCACAAAACAATGAAAAAGTAAACTAAACACCCGATCTGATCCATTGATGACCTAAACTATATGACAAGTTGGATCAAATGAATCTGCAAATGGTGGCATGTCCTGGATAAAATATCAACAACACTGCAAATCGACCAACAGAAAGAAAAGGTACCAAAACTCCACATCTAGTTGACTTGTAAAGTCATCATACTCATCACGCAATCGCTCATAAGTATGGTATTGCTGTCCAATATGTTTTTATTTCGGAATAATGCAACAACGCTTATCACTAGTTGTGCTAGTTCGGAAGATGAAGATACAAACTACTAAAGACCCCCTTAAAGCATCAAACACTTGGAGCAGTCCCTATATACTCTTCACATTTAAAAAGCTGCATTACCTATGAAAAGTAAAGAAGCTCAAAAATCTAATTCATGTTCTAAACTACTACTCATTCGGGCCCGAAACAACCATCATATAACAACAAGATTCAATCTTTAAAATCACCTCAAGGTTTCACTGGAGATGAAACATATTCATCCACTTCTCACAAGCTTATTGAATAGAACATCGCGAAAAACACAAGATACTATAATATTCACTAATCAATGCCGCTGAGGCTGAGTACTTCAAATCAAAGATTAATGCTTTATCAAAAAATAAGCAAGGGAGAACTTCACAACAAAGTATCAAGAAACCTCTAAAACCAATCAAGTGAATTTACTAACTCTTTCTTAATCATATCAATGCAATGCCACTGATTACTTCAGATAAAAGATCAATGCTTTATGACAATATAAATAGAGGGTAACTAAAACGAAACCAAGCCTTACCCCACTAGATAGGGTCGGCTATATGAATACCACGTCTCCAATCATTCCCGAGTCGGGAAATGGAATCAAATAAATAAATAAATAAAATCAAGAAAACCCCTAAAACCAAAAAAGTGAATGTACTAACTATTCAGTGACGTCCTCGAGGACCATGTTGACATAAACATCAAACCCTTTAAGAGTGCCCACAAGCTCTTTATCCCCTTTCATTATCACCCAGATTTTCGACCCTATACATCGATCAATTAATTCTGCAAAAAGTAAACAATAAAGTTTCAATTTTTAGCATCTAGAATTAAAAAAAATCATGAAATATAACCAAAGAATTGAAGAAAACCTGAAGGGAGAAGCTGAGAAGGGTTGTTGAGGTTCGCCATGAAAATGTAAAGCAAGCAGTAGGAGAGGTAAAAAGGAGGGAAGATAGGGGTTTTCAATTATGTCAATTACTACATTGACCCCCACAAAACTTTATAGTACTAGGCTTATTTTTATTTTGGACCCTGAACTATCACGTAAGTTTCAAATTGGACCCTGATACTATCTTAAGACTCATTTTGGACCCTATACTACGCTTTGTCTCATTTTGGACCTTAAAATGCCAAATAAAATTGGAATAGGGGCACATTTTAAAATAAATTTATATGTGGGATCTTTTATAATACTTTAATTACAAAACAACCCCTCCCTCAACCTCACACCCCACCCCTACCCCTACCCCCACCCTCTACCTCCCATCTCACCTGTAACCCCATACCCCCCCCCCACCCCCGTAAGCCCCATACCCCCCCCCCACCCCCGTATCAGGGTGAACATTATTCATATTTTAGAGGTGATAATTGAGAAAGTCAACCACTCCTTTATGAAATGAAGGTAGTAAATAGTAGTAAAATTAATTTTTCTTCCGACTCTTTACTGAATTGTCTACTCATATGGGGTTTTTAACCTTTATCTTTCTTGAATTGCTCATTTGGTAGTTGAACATAATTTTTCTTCGGACTCTTTACTGACTTGTCTACTCATATTGGGTTTTTAACCTTTATCTTTCTTGAATTAAGGGGGTTACGGGGGTGGGGAGGTGTAAGGGGGTTACGGGGGTGGGGGGGGGGGGGTAAGGGGGTTACGAGGGTGGGGGGTATGGGGTTACGGGGGTGGGGGGGGGTAGGGGGTGGGGGTGGGGGTAGGGGTAGGGGTGGGGTGTGAGGTTGAGGGAGGGGTTGTTTTGTAATTAAAGTATTATAAAAGATCCCCACATATAAATTTATTTTAAAATGTGCCCCTATTCCAGTTTTATTTGGCATTTTAAGGTCCAAAATGAGACAAAGCGTAGTATAGGGTCCAAAATGAGTCTTAAGATAGTATCAGGGTCCAATTTGAAATTTATGTGATAGTTCAGGGTCCAAAATAAAATTAAGCCTTTATACTACTACCTCCATCCTATAATATTTTGGCTTTCTTTAGTATTGTCACATGAACTTTCGCGAACCATTCTAATCGGCACCTAATGCCAAATAGGTATTCGAGTGTACTTTGGCATACAAACTTCATTTTAAGTATAATTAAGCTAAAACATGAATTTGATGAAAATTTATGTCTGCCCGTAACTGTAAATGTTAAAGTGATGTTCATGTGTCAAAACATACTTCTCATATGCTTATTTGAAAGGTTGAATATTTTAGGTGCCGATTAGAAGAGTTTTCAAAAGTTCAAGTGCCTATATGCAAAAGGCCTTCAATTTTTTTGTCAACCTTTATAAACTTTGACCATGAATCGTCGTTAGCAGCAGATCAGAAATAATATAGTCAATCGTGTTAGATTATTTTCAATATGCTTTTTAAAATAACAACTTTTTTTTACTTTTTATCAGTGTACAATAAAAAATATTTATATTTTTAAGTCATATTTCGATGATCGCGAAAAGTTAAATGACCCACATATCGTAAAATGGGACATTTATATATATTTCCCTTCTAAATGAAAAATAAATATACGTGTTAGTAACAAGTAAGTAAGTAACAACTAGTATAATGGTTTATAGTGGTCAAACATGTGAGTCCGCGATAAAACAATTAGCCATTGAATATTTGAAGGAATAAATGGAATGAGTTGGTTGATTTTGTTTCTTCCCTAAACTGTGACAACAAATATGATATGATATTTTATTTTCGTATTAATTAATGTTATACCCACATTGCTTGTTCTCCATAGGAAATCAAGATCGTCTTGGACTAATTTATGAATTTTTTATTGATTCAATAATGTTGAGATAAACCAACTAGTTTGGCCTAGTGATTATCGGAGGTTATGGGTTCGAGACATGGCGAGAGTTTAAATATTTACGAATGTCTCTGCCTCGTTGTAATGTAGATTTCCCTCTCCGATTGTGTAGGATTTCCTTACTTGTATGATGTCGATTAAATAATAATAATAATAATAATAATAATGTTGAGATAGTTGCCTATGTATCTAAGCCATTTAACTTAATGGTACTGATCTGAGCTTGTTTCTAAAAGGTTCGAAGTTCGATTTTTGTAAATCAGTATAATTAAACTCTTACGTCGTAAGTTTAAATTCATGTGAAAGTAATACTTAGACGTTACAGGAGTTGCTTCTGATTTCGTGCCTAGTAGGTTCTTTCTTATTTCGTGTCTAATTAATTCTTTCTCTTGTTGGACTGCTACTAAGAACGCATATCTAAATTTACAACCCGACTGATCAATAAGGTAACCACCGCCCATGCCAAATCTCAATCTCTTTTTAGAAACCATATGATTTGTTATGGCATTCATATAATATTAGTTCCTTCATCCCTCCTCCCATAAAAAACTATGATTATGCCATGACCACAATGAAGAGACATGCATGAATAGACAGGTTTTTCTGAGACAACAAGTAGAAATTTAGACAGGTTATGGAGGTGAAGTTGATAGACAGGTTTTCCCCATAACAGAGAGCTTCGTGGACAGCTTGACCAACATACATATGTAATCAGACTAGACTACTAGTGGTGCATGGTTGGCAATTTGTGGAAACTAGGGAATGGGATTATTCAGACCACCGCAACTTCGACAAACCACATACTCAACTCATGTCTGAATAAAGCTATGTAGGGGACTACTTCTGCTTTGGACTATCTACTTGTTCTCTTCTCATCTATTTAAAGACATGCATGTATTCTAGGCTGTTTGAGTTTTACAGGATCAAGGCTATTGCTAGTGTTCGGGGTGTTAATGTATTTGAAGAGACTTTTATTGAAATAGAATACGAGACGGGGTTGAATATTAAGCAATCAGGGAGCGAATCTATCGATTTTGGTGTGATGGTTTAAAATATACATTAAAATTTTTATTCATTTTTTGTACTATAATAACATAATAATTATGAGACCAAGTCCGCCCCTGTAAGCAACCTTATCAGATTTTTAAAAATGATGATAAGTTGAGGTAATTAGTAGCTATTTGTATCTAGATAGTGAGACCAAGTTGTATGTTAGTCTCAAGTAGTTACGATATTGAAGTTTTAATCTCTAAAAATGAAACAAATATTGTAGTCTCTATCAAAACATAGACAATGTGCAATGTTTGTCACATTAGCTAGGGATTGTGTAGTAAAATATTTGTATCATTTCGCGGGACTAATTTGCAAAATTTTAGCTATATTAGATTCAATTCAACTTGATCTTACTTTCTCGGTCTAAATTGAGAATATACTCCGTACTTTATAACTTATACACGCATCAAACTCACTCTTTTGTAACGGGACCCTCATCCGCTATTCGTAGAGTGTGCACTGGATAGACCTCGGGCTAACGCAATAGCCTGCAAACACATCATCAGCCGGGAAAATTGCATGAGACATCCCTATGTGACACGCTCGGGTCAAGAAAGTGTGAACTTATGACCTTACAATCACAAGCTCACCTACTCCACCAAATCGGCCAACCTTACCGGACGCATCAAAGAAAGTAAAAAACAGGACTGATTTATCTCTGACCTCTACAATATAGGTAGTGATTAACCATTTCATGTGTTTGGAAGTTGGTTTATAAATGGTCACCACTCACCAATAGATGAGATGCTAGGTAAAGAGGATATTGAATTGAAGAAGAAGCAAACAAATGAAATAATGATAGGAAAAGGTTAATCTAGTTCTAATCTTGTCAGAGGGAGAGAGATAACAGAAGAAGAATGAGAAAAGTTCCATTTCCCAATCCCTCTCTTCACCTAAAATTGCAGAAACTTTCTGGAGGATTTTTCTGTCTCTTATCTCTTCTGTTCCCATGCCCATACACCATAACCCTCTTGTTCTATACTATACCATGCAATCTTTTTTTATTAATTAATATTATCAATACCAACATTTATAACCTCATCACATTTCCCAATTTATATATCCTTGCAAAAACAACCACTTCTTGAACTCTCTTCTAACCTCTTTTCATCAGTCTTATTGCCCCCCCCCCCTTTGGAGGTAAACATTACACATTCGTGTGCACTTTATTCTTGGATCAATTTGAAAACAGTCGTCGTTTTACTTATTATAGGGACAAAGCTTTATACTATCCGACCCCCTTCCCCTGGCCTTATCGAACTGCTTTGGAGGTATTGGGACATGTCGACGATGATGTACTGATATTATACTTTCTTGTTTCAGGTATGGCAATTGAGAATCAAAACAGTAGCTCAAAAACCAACAATAATGCAGAAGACACAACAAGATCATTCCCTTGTTTATATTGTTCAAGGAAGTTTCACAGCTCTCAAGCTCTAGGGGGGCATCAAAATGCCCACAAGAAGGAAAGAACAGCAGCAAGAAAGAACAAAAGGGGTTCTTCAGATTATAGCCTAGATACTTTTTATCCATTTCAACAAGCACCATATTTATACTCTGCACCACACCATCAACCTATTGGAATTATAAATCCCTCAGTTTACTTACCTACTCATCATCATCATGTACCAAGCTTCTGCCAACAATTTCCTTTCGGACCGAGTAATGGTGCAAGATTTGGTAATAACATGGCAATGTGTAATGGAAATTATATGAACAATTTGTATGAAAATCAAGAAGATGAGCATAATAATGGATCAGAAGAAGGAGGCTCAAAGAATGTTGCAAAGGGTCAAATTTGCTATAATTATATGGATGGGGAAAAAGATCAGAAGCTTGATTTGTCTCTGCATTTGTAGGCAAAGAAATTCAAAAGGGATGGGTGCTGGTTTTTTTTTTATATATATATATATTGCAGCTGATTATTATGCTGCATGTTAGAGCTTTTATATATTATCATCCATTTTGATATGTTTTATGAAATAAAACTGTCCCTCAATTTTGTTTTTCTTGCAAGTGAGGTCAAGGAGGATATTCCGTTTCGTTCTCATGTTTTTTTAATAATGTTGGAACACTCTTCGTTTAAATATATATCTATTCGATACTGAAGTTAGTATGTCTCAATGACTGTGAAGCGGATCTTTGATTTACCGTCGAGTTGGCGGTTTTCTTTAGTTTAACAGACTCGGACGACAACTATTTAAACAAGTCAAAATGATAGATAATTTACATGCAACAACTTATAGAATATATACAGTGTGAACATTTATATCAGTAAACAGCTTATATTACTTAAAACTGTTCCTATTTATTAGTGATGTGCCAAAGGCTATTGTATATGACATCGAGAATTGTATTCTTACACTATATATTGATCTGGTTTGGTCCAACGTTCACTATACCTTGACTTGACCTACTCGATCCAAAGGCAAATCGATTAAAACTCAGCTTGGTGTGAATTTGAGCTTGAAAGTAAACCCGAAACATTCTCGAAATAAGGGTATTCATTCGTTATTATGGACTTGTTCAAAATAGAGAAACTCGATGATAATGAGTTCGAGATTTATCCAAGAGTATGGAACATATAAAGCTTTAGCCCTTTAGCGTTCAGGCTTCGTCTTGATCCAATGGCTTAGATTAATTAGTTGTCTTGGCCCTTAAAATATATCAGTGGGGGAGATATTCAAGCTTCAACGACTAGTTGTCTTGGCATTTATGTCTTTGATAGTTGGTACGAAAAATCCTACTCATTTATCCGTCCTACTGATAAAAATGCAGGTTCGAGTAGATAATATTACTCGATAGTCGATATACCTGAATAAATGCTCGCTCTTACTTGATAAATTGTTATTATACCTGACACCCTCGAATCATCTGATCTACTTGACAACACTAATCAAGCCAACATTGATGATTAACCACTGCTAATTGAATTTAAACAATAGTACACCAGGGGTACATCATACATGTGGTTTACCTAACCTGCTAAGTGCCCTATCGCCATTGCTCATTCAATTTGATTATTAATTGCTGATCTGGAGAATGTGGTCTCTACAGCCTACAGGGTGAATCAAAACAGTTAAAAACGTTGAAAAGAGTCCATTGATTGTCACAAAGATGAGAGAGTGGTCGTAGATGTCGTACGTGTACGTCACAGAAGTTGAACCGAGACCTCCTAATAAAAGTTCGAGTAGGATATCATCAAATTATTAAGTCATCACATTTTTTCTACCCGTAAGGGTGGCTGCTAATCACATTTTTCATGAGTTCAATTCTTCCTATTAAGTAGTATTAACACTCTCTTTGGTGGAGCCTGACTACCTGGTGTCTACTCAGTGCACACTCTACGAGTAGCAGTTGCAGGTCCCTCATTACATAAGACTATTAAGTCATCGGTAGCTCAAGTTTTTATTAATACACACATTATTTCAATATTTTTCCTATAAAAGGATCACCCTCATGTCCACTTTCTCTTTGACTCAACATTGTATTGGTTTTTTCTTTATAAGAAAACAATACAATCAAAGAGATCGAGCTCGTTGAGCAACAAAAAATGGCTACATTTTTAAGATTGTTTGCTCTTTGTGCATTTTTTTCGTCTCTTCTTCTCTCTATTAATGTTGCTTCTGCCAAAAATAGGTAAATTTTTCATCTTAACCTTACTAAATTGTTATTGTTGTTTACATTATGAAATATCTCAACAAATATTGCTACATTCTTTAGAAGTAAAATTTCATGAAAGAAAATCTATTTTTTCCTAAATTTTACATCATTTATCACAATGTTGAAGGTTCGATCTTTTTTGACAATATATTGATCAACTTTAATTTCTCCATTACAAAACAAACACACCCGCCAGTTAATGATGTTTTGAATCTCGTCGTATTTTGCAGTTTCATCTATCATTGATCGTGTTTTGTCGTTTTGTTAAATACTACGAGATTGAATTTCGTCGTTTTTGCTTCTTTTTTCAAAAGTGTATGCAAGTGAAAAAATTAAGATCAATCAGTATTACGAATTATTGATTTCAGCATCTGATATACAATTTACATATGCTGTTTGTTTTCATTTTACACTTTTTAGTACAATTGAGGAGGATCAAGTGAAGCATAAGCTCGAAGTAGACAACCAAGATGAAGTCGCGATAGATGATGATATGTAAGTTTATGTATCGTGCCATGCATATTTCTCAATTTGCTACACATGCATGCATGTAGATGTTAGTACTTATTAGCTACTTGTTTACCACCGGATCGAGCTTCTATTAGGAGGTATCGGATTTAAAATTTTTGTTTTGTATTACCATCTTTGTACGAATAATACATACTCTAACGGTTACTTTAATTAGTAATAGACATTTTTGTGTTTGTTATTTGTGATGATGCTTTCCAATTTCTATATATTCGTTAGTTTGTAATCGGTCTCATCGCTAATTTACAAACAAACAAAATTACATCGTCACATGTTTATATATGAACAGATCAAGCATTAATTTTTTTTTTAATATTAACTCTCCATTTTTATGAATTGAAGTACAACTACTTTCTGCTTTGATAAGACTTGTTTGTGCAATTTGGTCTCTTTTATCACGTTATATGTTTCTTGCTATATTCGGGAGCAGGAGTGAATAGTTTTCAATTATTTAATTTATTACTTCTTCTATAATTTTGTAATAGATATTATTAGTAATCCAACTTGAGTTGATCAATGCATAAATAGAAGCAATATTAAAACAAAATAACAAATCCATCAAATATGCAATTAAATTTGGAGTTAAGATAAGTGTAGTAGATTGGGAGCTCGGCTCGAGGTTGACTCGTCTCGTTGAATGCTTGCCGAAAGGTAGCCAAGTCGAGCGTGAAACCAGTTTAAGATATCTACCCGAGCTAAAAATTCTAGAGCTCGAGTTGAGGGGCAAAGGTAGGCTCTTTCATGGTTACCTTACGGCAATTAGAAGGATTTGACTTTTCTTAAAAACCATAAATTTATTAAAATAATAACATATAGTAAATCTTTTATTAGTAATATTTTTTTGATATAAGTTTGGCAACTAGAAGAATTTTGTCCCGAGTGCTCTGGCTCGACTCGACTCTTTACAGTTCTATTGTCATGACTCATGAGGAGTCATAATACTTATTGTAAAACAGGAGCCTTAACAACAGCACAAGTAGCAGAAGAAACCTGGGATTCTTCTCATGCGGCACTGGGAACCCCATCGACGATTGTTGGCGTTGCGACCCTTTTTGGCAGAGCAACCGGAAACATCTAGCCAATTGCGCTATCGGGTTTGGTCGCAACGCCATTGGGGGCCGAGACGGGAATTACTACGTCGTCACTCATCCAAACGACGACGACCCTGTAAATCCGCTCCTCGGAACACTCCGCCATGCGGTGATTCAAGAAAGACCTCTCTGGATTATCTTCAGACGTGACATGGTGATCAAGTTGAAACAAGAATTGATCATGAACAGCTTCAAAACCATAGATGGACGTGGAGTTAACGTCCATATTGCAAATGGTGCATGCATTACTATTCAATTTGTTACTAATGTGATCATTCATGGTCTGCATATCCATGATTGTATAAGAACTGGAAATGCTATGGTGAGAAGCTCTGAAACTCATTATGGATGGAGGACAATGGCAGATGGAGATGCAATTTCGATTTTCGGGTCGAGTCATATTTGGGTTGATCATAACTCACTTTCCAATTGTCCTGATGGCTTGATTGATGCTATCATGGGTTCAACTGCAATCACCATTTCTAATAATTTCTTGACTCACCACAATGAGGTTAATTCATTTTCCATTTCAAGATTCTATGATTTATAGATGTTTTTAGGGGGACAAAAGTTGAGCAAATTGTTCAAAGAGTCCAAGATAGTGTCATGGGTTGCACTTTAGTACTAATAATGGCATTGTTGCAGTATATTCCCCGATAATGGCAGAAAAAGCTGTAGATTGATCCACAACGTAACTTCTTCATTAGTAATGAATGGCCACACGCTGTGCACTTTTTGGCAAAAAAGTTGCAGATTAGTGTCCAACTTAATTTCCCGTTATTAATGAAATGCCCCAAAAGTACTTACTACTACCCTGATGGTGCTATTATTGGGGACTAAACTGCAGCCGAGTGACACTATCAGGACTATTTCAGCAATTTTCGACAAAAGTTAGTCATAATCTTGGATGAAATTTGTTGCATGCAGGCAATATTATTGGGTCACAGTGATAACTATGTGAGAGATAAGATGATGCAGGTTACTGTTGCTTTCAATCATTTTGGAGAAGGTTTAGTTCAGAGGATGCCTAGGTAATATTAGGGATTTACGTTATCGAAAAAGGATTTGTGTTGAGTAGTAATTTGGATTGAATTTTCATAATATGCAGGTGTAGACATGGCTATTTTCATGTAGTTAACAATGACTACACTCAGTGGGAGATGTATGCGATTGGTGGTAGCGCGTCCCCAACGATTAACAGCCAGGGAAACCGTTACCTCGCCCCAGTCAATCGTTTTGCCAAAGAGGTAACTTACTGTCAATGGCATTGATTTTCATTACTTAGTGGTGATTTTGTAACTTTTTATCTAGGTAACACATAGAGTTGAACCGAGTAATAGTGTGTGGAACCAGTGGAACTGGAGATCAGATGGAGACCTCATGCTAAATGGAGCCTTCTTCACTGCATCTGGCCGCGGGGCTGCAGCTAATTACGCAAAGGCCTCGAGTTTAGCAGCTAAACCATCGTCGCTGGTAGAGACTCTTACCTTCGGTGCTGGAGTTCTGAACTGCCGCAGAGGTCGCGAATGCTGATCTCTTCCATAAAAATCCCCAAACATATATAATGATAAATGATAATACTGGAATGCAGGACATTGTAAGTGAATATAGAGCCTAGTTCCAGAAATGCTTATGCTTCTTGTGACAGACATTACATAAATGATTATTATATGTAATTATGGGTTGTGATTATGAACTTTACCTCTTTTTCTTGCAATGGCAGATGCATGGTAGACCTACTTTGATATGATGGACATTTTCCTTCTTTAGCTCTGCAGATAGTTCTTGAAATGTTTGCCAATTTTGACCCTCGAGGAGTCGAGGGAGGGGTATATTGAAAATTTAAATGAATTTAGGAAGCAGGTTCAAACGATAGAAAGTTCAGGGGACAATTCGAGTTTGAACGTAGGAAGTAGATTGGAATTTTGCATGGCAATTTGAAGCGTTTTATTCACGAAAACATTTACAAGCATTCATGAGTCGCAGCTCATCGATTACAGCCTCTACGTTAAGTTACACACACATTAGTACGTAATGTAGAGAAACCCCCTCTCAAAAGAGCAAGAACTAGTCCAACATACATAATATATTTTACGTATCTATACCTAAGATGATACGAAGCCACTAGTTACGGACCGCTGGATTAGTAAGGATTCGTCGGGAGGAGTTAAGGGCTCCAACATTATCATCTAGTTGGCTAGTATGCCTTCAGGGTGGGGGGAATCTCTTACAAGGTTCTTGATTTAGTTCACAGCTTGAGTGATGGGTGCGCAATGTGGAGCGCCGCCATTGAAAGCTGGCGCAATTTTGCGGATGTTCCTCTTGATTGGCTTCTTGCCCTCGGGTTTAAGTCCTTGTTGCCGCACTTTTACACCACGAATCATCTGCAAATTTCGTTTAGTGTAAGGAGAGTAACAAGAGGTAAGTAAGTAGTATAACGTGAACTGCCAAAAGATGTTCACTTTGAACTTTCATGATTACATTCTTTCGACTACTTAGGACCATGACGTAGTTTAAAAGTCTATAACTATATTTAAGCCGCTGCTCATGCAGGGAAATGAAATGCATATGGAATAACAACTTACATATTTGCCACATTTAGTGTCGGAGTATAGAACAATAAAGTCCCCTTCCCGAAGTCCATTAGTTCGGACAAATTCTCCTAAAACATATAATTAACGCAGAACACTTGAGATGTCTGTCTCGGTATAAAAACATGAATGAGAATAGGAGCATATTAAATTCGTACCTGTGTTTTCAAGAAGGTACATTCTGCTTTTGTTGTTTGGCCAAAATCTATAAAAGAAATATATAACTAAGAACCATGATAGGAACTGTTGAACATTTTTCTTCTTTATCCCATATTAAAAGTGATTTATATACCTGTACCGCATGTTCCAAACCCGAGAGGTTCCGATGTCTTCCAAAGCAATCCCAATCCCATCCCTTGATTCCAGCTCTGGTAAGTGTAATTCTGCTTCTTTCTGATTATCAAAACACAGCACACCATAGATACATTTAATTACATCGAATAATAACTCGTTATTGGACATCTGGGCATATATATTCAAGAGAGCTGCAACACTTATTGAAATTCATACCTTTGGCAATACAATCCTTCCAAGATTCCCAACATCGCTTTGTTTGAGGACCTTCTGAAGCAGAAATTTTAAGTTCTTTTCTGTCCTGCATCCCTATTAGAAAGCACAAAAGAAGAGCCCCATTTAACTTTGTGTTAGATTATACGGATATACAAGTGAAACCACTGTCTTACACAGAAAACAGAAAGCAACCTAACATAAATCGAAGGAAGTACTTGTTCAAGTAAGTATAATAGGACTATCATATATAAATATCATAGCAAGAACCATAAATATGCACAAACCATGCATCCTGATTAAGGAAATAATCTATTTAGTTTAAAGTAATGAAGTCCCATCGCATTCATTCAGCGAGCTGAATGTGATTCACAAGTGTATTATTAACAAAGATGTGAAAGAAATCAGTGGAACTTATCTATAATATTACGGACATTGTATGTTGTTAAGAGTCTATGGGGTTCCACTCGTAACCCTAACATATGTACCATAAAAGGTCATCATGCTACGCAAGACGCATGAATAATTTGAAACGGAACGTGGTCACAAGAAGACATTTATTTGCATATGTCAAGTTCACATTTCTCGAAACGATGTAAAGTTGAAAAGGTAACATAGGGAAATAATCTAATGAAAGAGCAACCTGTCGCCTATCAGTCGAGGCTGGGAGCGACTGTTGGATGGGAGTCCTGTCAATGCTGATTGCCTGTGGAGGGCTGCCAACAGGAATCATAGTAACATTAGCAGAAGCCGAAGCTACGGCAGTTGAAGGAGGCCAGTAAGCCCAATTTCCTACAGAAGGAGGAGGAGCAGCAACAGCTATAGGAGATGAGCAGTTGAGACCGCCATCACTATTCATCCTAATTACATGCTGCAGCTCGTTCACTTGCATTTGGTTTTGCATATTCTGATGATGATTTGCTGAAGGATTGCTATGCCTGAAATGGTGAGTAGAAAACCGTCGTTGGCGAGCCATCCTCTTCTTCCTAGCCTCCTTAGTGGCCGAAGATCCCGTCCTAACCAACCCCTCGCCACTCCCCTCGAATCCCTGATACTGGTACTGACTACCAATGCCTCCATACATCGACACTTGCGGGGATGTACCCTGTGAAATTCCATTGTTACTCTCAGGAGGAAAGTTAACATATTGAGGTGGCGGCGGCATAACGAGCTGAGCAGGAAACTGTGGTATCTGTTGCCAACAATGAGATGAATTATTATGCATTTGCTGATGAAACTCACCTTGCTGAGGCATATAACCACTGCAACCATAAGGGTAATCACCCATGTACCCCATTCCAGGTTGGAAAACATTCACCTGCGACGTCGTAGCCAACCCAACCCCGGATTCTGGTACAAACGATGGTGGCGCCATCATCCAGGGAGAGTGAGGGAAACATACATTTGGATCAGGGTTAGGGTTATGAACAGAACCATGAAACTGTTGCTGCTGATGATAACTAGGCAAGGAATTTTCACTACTTATTTTCTTTTTCTGAAGCCTACAATTCTCAACCCATTCAAGAATCAATTTCAGCAAGTGTTTTTTTCCTTCATTTGAATTTCCCAACCTCTTCATAGCACTCTCAATTGTGGACCTTTTAAGGGTAATACTCCTCATCTCTTCAGCAGATATAAAATCCTTATTCTGCTTCAACCAATCCAAGAAAATTGCAGACAACTCACTATTCCCCTGTAAAAAATCGAAACCGTTACTATTATCATCATGGTTATTATTCTCCTCTTTCACATACTCCTTCTGATGATGTTGTTCTTGATGATGAACAAACATATTATGCTCATCTTCTTGATTTGAAGTGTTACTTTCATTCAAGAAAATCGATGAAGGGTCCCATATATCATCATCATCTTCAATCTGCAAATCCAAACACCCAAAATCCTCCATAACACCACCTCCATGAATTCCATTCTGGGAAGCTGAAAAAACATCCATGGAAGCAGTCGACGAAAGAGATCCATGAATTGGTGGAATGTTAATATCATTAACAACCACCCCCTCCTGGAGGCTCCTGTTCTGCAAATCCTCTGTTTCTAACTTGAGCACCGCCCACGAGGCCGCAGCCGAGGACGAGGATGAGGAGGTGGAGGAGCAAGAAGGGGTGGCTATTGGTGCTGTGATAGTAGAGAGGGGGTTGGTTTGTGGAGGAAGAGAGGAAGATGATGAAGAGGAAGACATGCATGGGAAAACATTAAGGCTTGGGAAATTATCCAAATGATCTAAATTATTATTTTCATTAGTGTAGAACATTGAAGAAGATCCATTAACAACATCATCACATAGGAAATTGTTTTCTTGATTATCCATACTATAAATTTGCCTCTCCAATAATGAATCATTATCATCATCATCATCAACTCTCATAAAATCTTCCAAAACATCAACTTCTTTTTTCATCTCTTCTTCTACAATACTCTTTGCATGCAGATCTCTTTGTTCTACTTCATATTCCACATCTTTTTTCATTTTTCTTCACTTCAAACTACAAATGTGAAATACCCTTTTTGTATTCTCTTGATTTTTTCCTAAAACTGGAAAAATGAAAATTTGTAATAAGCCCTAGTACTTCTAAGAATATTTGTAAGAAGCCCTAGTACTTTCTTTTGCTATATATAATAGGGTTTCTAGGTTGTTTGTGTTCTCTTGAAGTTGTTTTTGCAACATAAAGCATCTGAAAAAACAAACTAAAATTGTAGTATTAATAAGAATCCATTAGAAAGTGACCTCTCTCTCTTGATCTTCATCACTAGATTATTATTTAATTGGATAATATAATTAAATATTATGCAAGTTGCCATGAATCAAACAGTGGATAACAACATAATGTTTATGTTATGTAACAAATGTAATTAAATATTGTATATAATCATTTAAACATGAACAACAAAAATATAAAGTAGCTTAATTACCTTATTAGGGTAATGCTGAAAAAGAAAGGGAAGTTAGATATTGGGAGAGGCAACAACCACCATTGTTATTACCATGAATTTAGTTGTTGTGTTTTATGTGTATATGAACATAGTGATGATGATGATTCTCAAGAGAAGTTCCATTTTCACACTACTATGTTTGATTTGTATATCTCAGAGCTTTTGTTTTGGTTTGAAAGGAGAGTCAGTTGTTTGTTTGTGGTGGGGAAAAAATTAAATGTGGGGAAGTTCTTAGGAGAGAGATATAGAAAAGAAGATTGTTTCATCAAACATAAATAATGTTCGAACATAGCTCAACTGATAAAGAGCTTAGCAGTTGAGGCATATTCGTTTTTTATTTGTTACATACTTTAGATAAAGGTGTTTGAAGGTAGGATGACGATTTTATTCTTTCAACAAAAATAAATAATAAAAGTGTAATAGAAAGTAGATGAATCATCCTCTACGAGAGAGATGATTTTTAAAGAAAATTATATTGTACCTAGCCAATTATGGAATTAAGGAGAATAGAATTGTCTACTGAATATATCATTTTTTATTCTATCTATTAAATGGGTGAGATTTATATATTCTTATTTAATGAGGTACTTTTGGATTTTCGAGTGAATTTTATAATATAACATATATACATTTGCCATATGGGACTAATAACGGAGTAGGAATATTTGTAAGTTATATCTCTTTAATATTGTAGTAATGAAAATAAAAGTACTAATGCAAGCAAGCATAGTTTATCAAAGATTAATACATACATTTACAAAAACTTTTATTTGTTTGTTAATATCAAAAATCATTTGAACATAATTACTTACCTCTTTGCGGGAAAACATTGAAAGTTATTAAGATAGTGATTTCATTATTATTAAAGAAGAACAAAGGGAGGTGTTTACACAAAATAAGAATTGTAACAAAAAAAATGTCCATATATTTAAATTTAATGTGAAACATCATGCAACGGTCAAAAGTCAAAACATTTATTCTTAAAGTCCAAGAAGACCCCAATTTAGATTTAACTAAAACTTGCATTTAAGGCATTCATGCATGTTCCTCTATACAGTTCCAACAAAGTAAGCGTGCAGTGATGATAACAAAAAGAATTATTTAAATTTATTATCAAAAGAAAGTAAATCATCAATAGTAATACATTATTATAAATTAGTTGAACTAATTTTAATGAAAATGAGTGTCTCTTACAAGTTTTACAGCTTCATTACCTTTTGTTAATGATGTCCTTTAATTTAATAGAACAATTTTAATAATATAATTAATCAAGTAGAATAGAAAAATGAAAGGAATAAATTAAGAAAGAATCGGATGAAAACAAGCAAAAGAAAACCAGGTGCCGAGATGCATTCCAGGCTAAAGGCCTTAAGACCAGAAGCCATAAGTCGTGTCCTAAATGGTGAATTGGAGCGGTGGCACAGCCTTAATACAAACTAAACAATAACTACAAAATGTGTCCCAGAAATGTTGTCCAGTTTCCACCTAATTTGTGCTAGATTCAAGCCCCTCACCGAACCACCTCACTTCTCTCTCCTTCCATTATACTCCTATTTAAGTCTGTAATCTAATTACTCCTATTGAATAGGGATCTACAAATATAAATACTAAAAAGTATAATAAGAAAATAGAGCGAAATAAAAAATACTTAGTTAAAATTGAAAATAGAAATAGAAATAACAATTGTAGTTAAAGTAGAGTTCAGATTTAAATTTAATGAAATAGATAATACAGATTGGATTCTCTCATAGATAAATGAAAAACTTTCTGAAGTTTTATATTCGTCCACATGTTAGTAACATTACATTACAATAGGACGTACCTAATATTTCCTCTGTTTCTAAATGATTAATATATTTTAACTTTTAATTTGTGGTAAAATTTTAAAAGATTTATTGATCAAGAATTCTTACTAAACGATAAGGAATAAAATAGTCATGTGGGATCTTGTTACATTCGTCTCAATATATATTTTTGAAATATTAATTTTTATAATTTTTTCGAATGTAGAATAAGAGATATTTACGTTTTAAATCATGTTTTGTTGACTGTGAAAATCAAAATGTATCAATCATTTAGTGACGGAGATAGCACATTTTTTAATCTATGATATGTCTAATTTAATGAAACTAACCTCTGATTAATAATTATGTCACAACAACTTAATTCACCTCTTGTTCTATTTGGGTGGGAGAGATATTTATTTAATGTAACTTTGTTAGTTATCTTAATTGAGATTTTTATGATTTACATTTGTGTTGATAACTGAATTAACAATGTTAATTAAGAATTATTAGTATAATTGTTGATGATTCAATAATATGGTGCCATTTGATATCATGTAGGAGGTTTTGGCTTTAGATCTAATTAGAGACAATCATCTCATACAATTTTATTCAATTTAAACTACCTATTAATTATTAAATTTATGTATTTATTATAGTACTCATTATGTCATGGCTAATTTACGAAAAAAAGAGGATGACTAGTATAATTGTAACGCCCCGCCCCCCGAACCGGGTCGGAACGTTATTTGATTTGATGGACTGGCCTCACAAACCACCACGGGTCTTTCCAGCACGTTTTGTCCTCACTCGCGTGCTCATCAGGACACTTCCCAATGGGTCACCCATCCCAGAATTACCCCACGTCAAGCACGCTTAACTTTAGAGTTCTTATGAGTTGGGCTACCGAAAAGAAGATGCACCTTGATGGTATGAGTAGTACCAATCAAATCATATCAAACATATCACATCGCCCACTGTGAGCCGGGTATTACAATAATGAAATCTACTAAAAATAATTACAAAATTTAAAAAACTCAAAAATACATGATATAATGGTCCACATTAAAATTATTAACAGCATATTAACTAAAAATAGTTAACACACACAAATTTTCTCAATAGTATCTATTTAATTGTTCATAAAAATTCAATTGTGAAAAAAGGAAAAATACTCCTTCAGTTTCGAAATATTTAGTTGTTTGTAGTTGAATTTTTTTATTTTTTCATAATATTTGATTGTGTAGGAATTTAATATACTTTTCAAACTCACTTTTTTTTATTTATGTCCTTGATAATTACGTTTATTAATGAGATGTTTTTATTTTAATTATTAGTATAATTATTTATATTATGTAAGATATAATAATAGTAGTTCTTGTTAATTTTAAATAAAGTAATTTTTTATTAGGCGACAAAATTTTAAAAGAGAAAGAATAATACTTTAAAATAAATAGAGGTAGGTACTAGGTAGTCTTAATAAAGGTTCTTCCAAGCTAAGATAAATAGAAGAAGATTGGAGTAACGAACATTGTCCTATTCGTCAATAAAACGGCGAGGCATTTCAGGAACTATTACGTGTCAATTCAAATTTGACCCAAAATTAACACACATAAAACAAATCTCAATATTACAACTGTATATCAAATACTCAAATACGAATTTAATTTAATTAAAAATGGCATCTTTATCTCCACCAATGACGATGCTCTCCAATTTCCAAGCTATTCTTCGTAGTTATCTGTCTGAAATCTGTATGAAAAAATAAAAACAACATTGAGAGTTGAGACATGTACAAAATAAGTGGTCAGACTTTGTAATGAATCAAATAACCTATCACCTTCTTTGCTTTCCTCATCGACTTTTGTCTTACTATTCTCTAATTCCATCAATCTTATTGGTTTGTCGTTTTTCTCATTGCGATATTTAGTTCATCATACTCCTTATCCCACAAATATTTACTCTTAGCTTATTCCTTTCATATAATCTAATGATATAATGGTTAAGTTAGTATTATTTTATTCGATTAAAAAAATCTAATTTGATCGATTTAGATATTTGAAATTTTATTGATGAGGGCATGAAATTTGAATTTCATTAGACAAAAGGGGAAAGTGGGAGTTATTCCTCACATTAACTATTTGAAAAAATATTATTCATTAATTTTAACTTTTCAACAATTAATAGTATTAGTTTATATTTATTTAAATACTTTATTGTGAAGTACTAGTAAACTATGAGGTAATATAATTGCTTTTGAAAATGAGATTAACTAGAAATTTAGCTTACAAATTAAGTAGTCCAATTAAATTATAATTCATTTCCTTACATTTTTATAACGTAGGTAGCTAAATACAACCTTACCACATTTCTCGATCTTTGGTATTGGAATTCTTTTGATACAAATCTTTACAAAAAAATAACTAAACTAATATTTTTCTTATAATTTAAAATTAAATGAGAATCGATCTAAAATTTTCTTATAATTCGTTAACACTACATAATTTTGTTTGTTTTTTATGTATATAGTATTTTATTTTATTGTCGTTAGCTCATAAGTGGGGATTTGTTCACGTGAAGTGATAGTTGAAAGACATCCAAGAGAGCAAATGAGCAGTGTGCATCATCGAGTACTTAGCTTGTACCCTCCAAAAATTGGGAAGTTGCCAAAAATAAAAAGGATATAATAAACAAACAAAAGTATACATGGTGAAATTGCTATACACGTCAAGAGAATGACGTTCTCAATGAAACTCCACCATCATCTTCAAGACTATCAAATGGATTAAGATCACAAATTTACTTACTTTATTATACATAATTTATTAATGGATAATGGTGGGATAAGTATTGGATGGGTGGAGCGGCAGATTTAGGTGTTTTAAAATGTCTGTTTATAATCGATATAAGTTTGAAATATGTGTTCACAACTTATAAATATATTTAAATTTAAATACCAATTTTTACATTAATTTTTTTATATATATATTCTTTTAAAAATGTGGGTGTTCGACTAAATGGACTCGAACGTGAATACGTCCACCGTTGATTGGGTACATTTAAGAAGAAGAGGAGAGAAAATAAGAGATATTTACGTTTTAAATCATATTTTGTTGACATGAAAGTTAAAATGTACCAATCATTTAGGGATGGAGAGAGCATAATTTTTTTTATAGTGGATGGTCGACTGAACGGACGCAAACGTGAACTGTCCGTCCTTAATAGGGTGCGTTTAAGAAGAAGAGAAGGAAATATTTGTATTATACGTAATAATAACAGTTTTCCCATTTTTTGAAATAGTGATAAGGATATACTAATACTAACATCACTGCAAATTAAAAAAAATGATTTAACAGATATTCCATAGAAAATCGATCTAGTTCATCATGGGATATAGGATTAGATAGAAAATGAAGAATTTTGATAAAGAGAGCATATTATGGAGTATATGGATCGGAAATAGCAAATTAGGAGAAGCCACGTAGTAGACATGCATGCAGGAAGCAGGAGGTGTAAGCTATTGAGAATGTGCCCTACAATTAAAGGGATTCAACCCCATACACTAATACACATTCCTTAACCAAACTCTATTTTAATTCATTATTTCCGACTCACTTCACATGAATGCATGATTAACATTAATTTTATACTATATACTTTTCCTGCATATGTTTGAAAATTTAGGACTGTAAACGGACCGAACTATATCGAACATAATTATGTTTGAGTTTGGTCTGCAGGAGGTCGAACTGGACCGAACTATTGCAAACAAGTTCGGTTTGATGGCAAAAATGTTCGATGCGATTGGACATTTGAGCGGATGAGAGGGAGATGATCATGACTCATGACTCATGACTAATGAGTAAGAAATGAAAAGATATGAAGTGTAAAAGTATAAATAAGGAAAAAATCTCTATTAATATGCGAGCCGAACTAAATCGAACTGTTTGATTTCGAACCGAATAATGCGATCCAAATCGAACCTTTTACGTTCGCTCACACCCTATTTGCAATGATCCATTATATTCTTAAATGGGCAAATGGCTTCAGACATCACTGATGTTTGGAAAAAAAACCAATTAGATCACTCATGTTTCAAAACCGCCAGTTAGATCACTAATGTTTAAAAAGTCACTCATTCATGTCACTCCATCAGATTTTTGAAGGGTATTTCTGTCCAAACACATTTTTTCCACGCATAAGCACCAATTTAACTCTTATTAACACATTACCCCAATCATGAGATTACAATTTTTTCGATATCTTTTTAAATATTTTTTCTCGATTTTTTTTCAATGTTTTCTCAATTTTTTTTCGGTTTTTTCGAATCGAAAAAGAAATAAAAAATCGAGAAAAAATTGAAAAATAAATATAAAAATCGTGAAAAAAAACCGTAAAAAATCGAAAAAGAAATCAAAAAAGAAATCGAAAAAAATTGTAATATCAGGATTAGTGTCAATATGTTAATAAGAGTTAGATTGGATGCTTATGAGAGGAAAAAATGTGTTTGGACAGATATACCCTTCAAAAATCTGATGGAGTGACCCGAATGAGTGACTTTTTAAACATTAGTGATCTAACTGGCGTTTTTGAAACATGAGTGATCTAACTGGCTTTTTTTCTAAACGTGAGTGATGTCAGAAGCCATTTACCCTTCTTAAATTGAACTTGTCAATTATTATTAAATTAATTATCAATTTTAATTTCAGTGATAAAAATTAGGATTTGGCTTTAGTTAATTAATTAGTGACAGTGTTGTAAATCTCACTTGTGAATGTGCATTGATGTTGCAATTTGATGCCCTAATAAGCATAAATGTTAATTGTAATTATTGTTTACATCTATGGCTCATACGATTTGCAACCTTTATGTTAATAGTTTTGTGTATGTGGAGATTAAATTAAAATATCATGTATAACATAGATTATGTGACTGCTCCCAATTCTATATGTGTATTAAATTAACAGTGTACTCCCTTCGTTCTTAAAAAATTGTCATATTTTGACTTTTGTTAGTTAAACATTATAAAATTTGATCATGAATTCTTATTAAATGATAAAAGATAATATAGTCTTTGTGGGATCTTGTTAGATTCGTCTCAATATATATTTTTGAAATATCAACTTTTTATAATTGTTTTGCATGTAGAATAAGAGATGTCTACATTTTAAGTCGTATTTTGTTGACTATGAAAAGTCAAAATTTGACAATCATTTAGGGGTGGATGGAGTAATTGTTAATATGGATGATCGTGAGCTCTACTGAAGTCAAGTCCAATACTAACTCAGGTCGTATGAATCATGAATGAGTCAAGTCCACTCTGATGAATGGATGAATCAAGTCAAGCTACCCAAATCTAGACCAAAAGCCCCATTGACCCATTCTACTTTTGGATGGGTCGTGTAAGTCATTTGCCTTCAAGTCTTAAACATGGGGATTGAAAAAATCCTCCATATAATAATTTAAATTTTTACTTCTACCATTTTGATATTGTTTTAGCAAATACTCGTTTTTGTTCGATATTGTTTAGCCCGATGATGAATAAAACGGTAGTTCAAGGGCAACCGGCCGAAGAGACTTTTTTCTTTTCTTTTTTTTTTGTAAATTAGCGATGAGTCCGAAGAGACTTTTTAAAATGTCAAATCCTAATATGTGAATAGGGAAGTGTTTGAGACCCCACTACATTACTCGAGTCTTTGAGTGAATAACCCAAGAAAGTATAACCAACTTGTTTAATAAGATAGCAAAACACTAGAGCAATTAGCAATGAACAAGCAAGAACTTGTCAAACAATCCACCAAATTCTACTGATTCAATACGACACGACTATATACATAAACATGAACCAGAAACAACCTCTATTTACACAAATGCTCGACCTAAACATGTATACACTCCAACAGATGGACAATCTTTGTTGATTGTGCTACATCCCCGACCTTTCATGGGAACGCGACTCATACAAGAGAAGAAAATATCTCAAAAACTAAGCGAGGGACGTTAAGATACAAAAAGGAGAAAATTGAAAATCAGTCATCAACGTTTTCCACACCGACTAGTGATGCTTCAAGCTTATCACCAAACGTTGAAGGGAGCTTGTTGCCTGCACACATTGTCTTCACATCTTGGCTGGAACATATAAAGATCCTCCTAACCATGTTACAGAATTCTCTGCAAAATATTCAAGGATATTAGCCACATAGACCACCAGGGCCTATCTTTATATACACATTCTTCTTCAATTGTCAAATATTGTTTAGTAGAACAGTTGAACTTACATCCATGGATCATCGCCCAGGAGCATCATATCGCCTTCATCATCAGTGAAAACAATCTCCCATTTCTTACGGCACTGCAGCTCACCTCGAATTTCAAACATTTCCTCCAGTTCTTTTAAGAGTTCATCGTATCCTTTTAACACATTCAAGTCCACAGCACGGCCTACAGCAACCCCTTTCATGTGAACCTTATCCACACAAACACACAGGACATTAAAATTTCAGTACCCAATCATTTTCCCGGATAGATAACGACGATGTACTTATTACTAACGTGTACGACAATTTTGAGCAAACTATAATATACCTTGGTGCGACTTCTAGTAGAGCTGTTCTGCTTGGGTGGGACCTCATTTGAAGATGCTTGCAGCTGTCCTTGCTTTTGATCCTTGGATTCCCTTGAAAGGTCAGAATTATCTGAAACCACGGTGGGGGTGCTGGGTAAGCATCCGTCACCAGCATTAGCAGGCATGATTACTGCTTCCAACGCCGCTTTTTCCATATGGACGATTGGTGAGGACGTATTCAAATCAATTCCAAACAAGCGACAAGATACAAAATTGTCAGTCTTCTTCTCACTACTTAGCTGAGGCGAGTAGTGGGTTTTATGTTCCGCATATTCCATGGAGTTTGGGGCAAAAGACCAACCAGTTATACTTTTACCGTCTTCTGTGTCATGAACAACCATGTTGACAGAAGCACTTACATTAGACCCAGAAAACCAGTCTCCATCAACACGGGCCTTTGGAGTACAGTTACTGCCGCTATTGGTGAGTGCTGAGCTCTCATTCACTTGCCAAACTTGTAAGGGAACATTATGCTCATTCTTTTGCCCTTTTGGAGTACCATTC
Organism: Echium plantagineum; assembly: GCA_003412495.2. NCBI lineage: Eukaryota > Viridiplantae > Streptophyta > Magnoliopsida > Boraginales > Boraginaceae > Echium > Echium plantagineum. The sequence continues at coordinate 43,811,587 of CM016562.1, forward strand.
ACTATTACTGATTGGTGAGGCGCATTCCAAAATGATGATGCATCTGATTGTACAAATTCTACAACAAAGGAGACACGTATCAGATGCATCAACACACCAAAGAAGATAATAAATAACGCAAGTATTAAATTTTATCTCACCATGAACCACCGGAACATCAATTTGGGGCCTGGGCCTTTTATTTTTCATCATCGCTGGTGGACCAAGGCTTGTGGGAATTGAAGCCACAAAAGGTTCTATCTCCCAAGGTGAGACCCTTTCAGGCCTCAAAATGGACGCAGGTTCGTCCCATTGAACCTGGAAAACAATAGAATTCTTAGTTACCAAACTTACACTATCCATAGCATTTAAAACTAAAATCATCTTAAGCATTAACCTTTAGCGATCGCCATCTAGAGTCATTCCACTGAGACGAAATATCTTCAACTCCTATGATTGTACCTGTAAACCTATTAATGTGAAGAAATTATATGAAATTGGATCAATAATCTCAGAACTGTCTTTTCTATAAACAAATACCTGAAAATCATAAACTACCTTCTTTCAGGGGAATCTTCGCCTTCAAATCTCATCTTAAACCTCATACCCAAATTAAACCCATGATTTACAGATTCCAGATATTTGTTCAAGCCTATGATGAACTGGCTGGTTCTAAAGAATAGAAAAAGAAAAACATATACTTCAGCATTCATAGTGGAAAATTACTTCAATAAGAAAATATCACGGTTATAACCTTGGTTTGTAATAGACCACAAAGAGGGACCCATTTGTTACAGCATGTGAAGCAGTAGCAAGCACTCCTATATGCATGCTATGACTAGATATCACAGAAGATGGAAGGGAGCTCGGTTGACGACCCTGACGTCTAATCCCAACACGTAACTCCCCACTTGCTCCCCTGAAAACACATTCGAGAGATGATAAGAACTATAAGAAAACCATGACCATTCAAAAACTGTCTTACAAAGTTGTGGTTCATGAAGAACACAAGTTACATTGAAAAACAAGATCTTTAAATACCTCAAAAATACAAAGGTATCCCCAGCAATCAGTCTCTTAGAAGTAACAAAAGTACTCCATCCGGTAGTAAGTAAATGCCTCCTTGGTTGGCCTGTTTCCCAGATTCAATTATTAACCTACGATGATTATCTAGTACTTCGAAGAAAAGGCAAAAAAAGAAAATAATACCTCTAAATATATGCTTAAATTGCCAATCAACTCCATGAAGATCCTTAGCCACTAATTCCTGTGTTGGTATTTGTTGGGTCATGTCCTGTAGAGAGCATTATAACTGTTTAAATATGAAACAAGAATAAAATAAAATAAAAAGTTGAAGAAAATCCAACACAATAGAACATTACCAGTTGAGGAAGACACTCAGTTGCATGTTTGCGGAGTACCGAAAATCCCCCATGTGTACTTGTATCAGATGCTGTCAAGACCTTGCAGAATGAGTACACCGTTTGTTTTGGAGGCTCGGGAAGACAGGGATCTGGGCTTTTAGGCTCAGTTTGCTGTAAATGTTCAAATGACAATATCATCATATATAGATTGGAGATACCCAAAAGGAAATTAAGTAGTAAATCCATCATCGCTGATCTATGACAGATGAGCATGGGGTCTTACATCTGCTTCCGGCATCAAAGTAATTTGTGCATAGACCTCATCTGTGTCTTTTTCAGCCTACACGAAGATATAACCCATCCATGAATGACGAAGTTACATATATAGAACTTATTATTTGCATTTGGCCTACTGAAGAACAAATCGAAAATACTCTCTAAGTCAGAAACAATATAAGCTATCGAAAAGCATACCAGAAGTTTAATGTCCACGACAGAGCAAAGAATCTTAGACGACAGATTGAACTTCGGTATCCTTTGACTTGACTCTTGATTTGTTGAAGCTTCCAACTGACCAAACACCAGAGCAATTACATAAGAACGTCTACTATGTTATTCGATTTCAGTTGAAATTTCGCAAACAAACGATTAAACCACAAGGCGTGCCCAAAATGGTTAAACAATAACTCTAATACCACTAAATTTTGGATCTATCAAATCGAAATTAAATACACAACAAATGAAAATTGTTCACTTTCAGCTATAAAATCTCAAAAAAACTGGGAAACTCTAAAAACAAAATAAAAATTGAAAACAAAAGAACTTAAAACACAATGAGAAAAACAAAAAAAGTCTTACTTGCTCCATATGACCTTGTGGAAAATAGTAAACCCTCTCTGTAGCTCTTGGAACATCCACCAAAGGACCTGCACAAGCCTTCCATAGCTCCATGTACAGATCATTACACCCTGAAAACAAACCAACAAAATTCACTAAAACAAACATATTTTGCAACACATGCTGATTGGAGACATCGTATTCATATAGACAACCCCACTTGGTCGGATAAGGCTTGGTCTGTTTCGGTTTGGTTCGAAACATTTTTTGCAATACCAAACACACTAAACCAAGATACAAGTTAGAACTCCCCATCATATTTCATATAAAAAACGTAGTAAAAATCTCACCTTTAGAAGATAAATTGCTTTGCTGGTGATGTGAAAAAGACCCTCTATTTGCCATCAGGAGTCAAGAAAACGTTTAATTCAACAGGAAAAACAAGTGGGCAGTTGCTAAATTACCAAAAAAAGCTTAAAAATGCTTCCTTTTTGGGTTTACATTAAATTCCATGATGATAATAATAGTGAAGACAACCTAATAAACATGAACTAGAAGAAATTGGGTTGTGGAAAATGACCATATTTATTCATTTTTTGGCTTCAAATTGTAGTGAAATAAGGGTAGAAGTGTGAGGAAGAAAGTTGTTTGTTATCCTCCTTTAATATTTTTTCAAGATTTTCTCTTGATGGGTTGTGAGAAGAGTGTGTTTGAGCTAAAAGTGTTGGTTGTGATGATTGATTGATGAAGAGAGAGAGAGAGAGATGGAACTTGAGAAGTGAAGTAAGAGAAAGATGAGTTTCTATATACACATTCATAGTGTTCTTTTTAGGACTCAAATTGTTATTTTACCCTTCAGTTAATCGAATAGTTTAATGGAAACTCACCTCATCGTTAATTTACAAAAAAAAAAAATTATTGTTTTACCCTTAACCCTGAAAATATTATACACACCAAATAATATTTTAAGAAAAGTTAATACTTTTATAAAAAAATCTTACACATTGTATCTATAGGAGGGGCATAACAAATAATTTCATTTCTAAAAAACACTGTTTACCTACTAATTGGGTGTGTAAAACATTTCAACCCTAACTCCCGCCCTACCTCCTATCAATTTTTAAGAATAAAATTATCATTCTGTCCCCCTATTTAAAAGTATAACAAATGAGGACATCAGCTAGAGGTAAAATGATATTTTCAATTCTAAATGAAATACTAACTTCGTGTATATAAAGTTGTTTGAACAAAATAATACTTTCACTCCTAAAATACAATTTGGGTGGGTAATAATAATTCATCATGTAAGTATAAATTGAGGTTAGGCATATGATTAGTAACTCGATATTTGACTCAAGTAACTAATCTCAAAATTCGTTAAGCAAATTCGATGATTTTATGCTCTATATCCAAACCAATTGAAAAATTACCCGACTCGACAAAATATCTATCGACTCATGTAATCTTAAATTCTCTCGACCTCGACTAGTTAACAAATTGTATACATAGATTAATGTTACCAACCTAACCAATAATTTGATACTAGATTTAAAATCCATTGGAAGGTGAATTGAGTTTGACTCGGCACGATTTACTGTTTCATACACGCACCAACCAAAAAGTTATTAGACTCGTTAAAGTATCTATTCCATGTGTAATGCGTTGTTCTCCCAAACTCGACTAGTTAACGATAGTCAAAGTAATTTTATCGTACTAGAAAGTTTTGGTGAGGGGCAGTATAGTCCTTTTTGGGTCTTTTATGTTAGTAATTGTTTGGGTGTGTCTTAACGCCGTTAAGGAATCCTAGAAACAGCTTAATATACGCCTCGATTTGGTGATATTTCTTTTTATAAAACTTTTGTGATTCGTCCAAGGTTAATTGAGGTGTTTGAGTTGAGGTTTGTTGTCTCCTTTACGTGAGTACAGTTTCTTTACATTCTTTTTTACTAATTTTTAGGTTAGTTTTATGGTCATTGTGGGTGGTTGGGTGGTGAGGTTGGGATGGGTGGGTATGGAGCTGGACATTCAACTTCTCACAATATTAAATTCATTTTACTCCATTCGTGTCATATAACTATTAGTAGCTACTTACTACTCCATCAATTTCTAAATAATTGGTACATTTCGATCTTTCATGATTAATAAATACGATTTAAAATATAAATATATCTTACTTTACATGTAAAAAAATGATTAAAAAAATTACTACCTCCGTTTCTTTTTATTTGATTGTTTGAGCATTTTTTCCATGTTTCTTTTTATTTGATTGTTTACAATTTCAATGCAACATATTACAATTCCAATGTACATTTTTACAATTCCAATGCACCTTTTTACAATTCCAATACACCTTTTTAAAATCCCAATGTAATTTTTCACAATCTCTTAATAAAGTACTTTTCCTCCAAACAATCAAATAAAAAGAAACGGAGGGAGTAATATTTTAAAAATACATATTAAACGAATGACACAAGATCCCATAAAACTATATAATTTCTTATCATTTATGGTCAAATTTTATAAAGTTTGACCAATAAAAATTAAAATGTACCAATCATTTAAGAATGAAGGGAATATATATTATTTTCAAATTAAAATATTCTTGTTAAACAAACTGCTTAATAAGAGTTTATTATTGATAATTTGATATACTACGTATTAGCTAGCAAGATACCAACCGGAATATGGTTTTCTTTTGGAGTAAATTAATGGTCAATTATACTTTTTTATCTTATTTTAACTGTGGTTAAAATTGGTTTTGTCGATAGTACTAACAGACTAATCAAATTATGTAAAGCAATATTTTGATTTACATAAAATAAGTAGTTTGTCAGATTAATTTTATTTTTATGGTTCATGTTTCATAATAGTATCTTCATGTATTTAATATTGTTTAAAAAGAAAACACGGACCATGCATTAACTCGTGAAAATAGTTCCGTAAAAACAAGTTTATGGTATTTGTCATTAAAAATTCATATTTGCAAGTGATGAATGCAATAAGAAAGGATATAACAAAATTCTTCAGCCTAAATATATATAAGCACTAATGACATATTCGATCATATATATTTTGCATCATTCATCATTTGTTCACATATGTTTTAAAATGTCCCGGTTGAGCATGAATGTTTTAAAAAGTGACTCAATAGGCCACAACGTCATTTACACTGTTAATTCGTCCGTTAATGGTATCACGTGAGAGGTAAAACAATCATTTCACATTAAATTTTAAGGAATTTAAATTGGACTAAAATGGATCATTTGAGACTATTCTCCATTTGATCATACATGTGTCAAAATAACTCATTTGATCATACATGTGGTCAACTTAAAAATACTTCATATATAAACCACTTAGTTGATACATTTAATTGGTCTTAAAAAATAAATGAATATTTATGTAAGTCTCATCACTTATTTGGAATATTCTGGGCACACAACAAAAAAAACTTACCCATAATGTCAAAGCAACTACTAATGCACTAGATGCACTTTCCCTGTTGCTTCTTTATTTTTAGCAAAATAATCTCCTTGTTCTTTGTATACTGTTTTTAAAGCAATAATGCATATTCTTTCAACTTGGATATTGTCATTTTGACAATGATGCCTTTCAAGATTTTATCAACATATACAATTTCAACAAAGTGAATTTCAAACTTGTGTAAACAAGTTTACTTTTGTTTTTATGTAGTTTTCCATCACAGTTAAATTACTTCTTACAATATGAAAAGTAGTAGTAATTACAATAAGAATTACAAACCAAAGTGAAGTATTTATAGTATTATATATTTATTTATATTATATGTAGTGTTTAAGCTCTTAAAAAGTCACATGGCTCTCTCAATTTTCATTTATTAATTTATTTTAGTTGGTAATTGTAAGCATGTACTTTCAATAGTTATTTTTTTCATTTATTAATTTATTTATTTTAGTTTGTAACTACCTAAATAACATGTCATGGAGTAATAAAAAATCTCCTAATAATAGGAGATAAAGTTCAAAATTGTTCTTTTATCTTATTTTTAATTTTGTTCTTAGAAAATAAATATTTCAAATTCATTTAACTACTTGAATTTATTATTGATTTAATTTCAATCAGTGACAGAATTTATTGTCTTCGTAATTTAAGAAAACAAAAAACTAACTTAACAAAATACTAACTCACACAGACATTTGATTGTACATCATAGCTAATATATTAGACTGCACAATAGAAACTGATTTCATGATGAGTCAATAGACTGGTGGCATCTAACTTGAAATTCCAACTAGAAAATATTGGATTAAAGTATTATGGGAGATAAGTTGACAATTTGTCTCATATTTTAATCTAACGGTCTATCAGTTAGCATAGTTACTCTGTGCCATAACTATCTTCTCCCCTCGACGACTCCATATAACTTATAAATACAGTAAAAATATATTATTTGATCACGAATAAATCATGTCTTAAATAATACACAAAAATCTATTATATATTTAAAATTTAAATGTTAAAAGTAACCAGACCCCATTATGATAAAATTCATCGAATCCTAAAATTATACAAAAGGTCTTACTCGGTGCAAAAAAGTAACAATTTATGCAAGATTTCATCTTTGAGAAACATAAAATGGAGTACAAGACTCACCCTATCTATTTGGTTAGTCAAATATGCCATACAATAAACATTATCATACATATATAATTAACCTCAGAATAAGAATATCACTTTAAGTTTTTTATTAATGAGGAATATAATTTGAAAATTTTATGCGAATTGGATTTATAGGATCCAAGCCAAGAATTTATGTTAGAATAATGTGAAGGCATGGAATCTAAAACGGTGGCTAGAGAAACGTGACGTCGCCGTTAAAATATTAAGATTTGCCGTCTGATTGGAATCAGGCAACAGAGGTTGTAGTTCAACTAAACCCCAGCATAAACCAAACATACTTTGTCCAATCAACAATCATCTGTTACTTTTTTCAATAACATAAACTACTACTACTATTTAATAATTTAATACTTCTCGACATAATTAAACTAATAATGAACTAGAGTGCTTAACAACACCTCGCATCTTCATACAATATAATTTCGATTTTCATAAGAACCAAATTTTCTTTTGAAGTGGTTCAAAAGGAAAGATCAGACAACGCATATCCTACGATTTATCTTCTTCGTACACTCTAGGACAGAAGTACATGAAAATGTTTGTAAGCAGTTTCGTACTTTTAAAGTTTAGGTATACTACTCTACTTATCTCAACTGGAAAAGAACTAGAGTGCAAAGAAGCCTCGCCTCTTCATGCAACCCAAGTTCGATTCCCTCTAGGAGCTAACCTTGTGTTTCGAAGCAGCCTCGCCTCTTTGCAACCCAAGTTCGATTCCCTTTGAGAGCTAAGCTCGTGTTTCGAAGTGGTTAATGGACAAGCTCTAGTCTCTTGATCTGGCGAGGCACATCCGTCGCCAACATCTGACATCATACCCGAACAAGGAGCTATCAGGGCCCTTAGTTTGATGATCTCAGACTTTATAATATACAAATTTACCAAATAAAATTAACACAATGCAAAACACAATATTGTATTTCATGATTAATAGAATTTAATATTATATTACTAATGGATTAGTAGTCTTATAGCATATGACCTGAATTTCTATAACAAGGTTTTTTTTTATAGCTGATTTATAAACAAACAAAAAGAATTAAATATTGTACTCTATTGAAACATGTAATAGATTGTTCACAATAATTTAGTAACTTTTTATTATCTGAACATTTTCATCCTTAAGCTATATTTGTTGTATGAAATTGAAATTAATACGGGTTTGATTGAACCCTATATGACGTATAATCTTTGAGGAGCCAATTGTATGTCAATTTCAAAATTCATTTCAATTACATATACAAACATGTCGACATAAAATTTAAGAGGTCATTCTAGAGTAACAAATTATTGACTACAGTATTTATAACAGAATAGTTATATTTTCAATATATATTTGTAAATTAATGATGAGATAAAGTATAAATACAATTTTAATATGATTAATGATTACAAAAATTAATAATTAATAAACATTTAAAATAACAAATACTATCGAAGAGAATTAAATACTAGATTTTTAATTGAAATTTGAAATTTTAGGTTGATATCATGAAGTTATTGAGACATCGCCGATCAGTAACGGACCTATTAAGGTATTCACTCGAACAAGCATTTTTAAAAAAAGAATAAATTATATATGTATAATGAAAAAGTTAGTGTCAAAATTAGCATTTAAAATTATATTTGAATATATTTAAGTGTTTGAACAGACATTTTGAAAATTATAACAATTTCGAACAGACACTTTCATACGCCTAGATCCGTCACGATAATTGAGCATTTGAAAATGAAAAATTAATATTGAAAGCGATACGTCATACAATATTTTTAGGAGGTTCATGGTTGATCCTAGATTTGACCCGCAGGTGAGCCCACTACTGAAATTACAGTAAGTGTGGAGCCCACTCCAAACACGTGGTGTTATGTCTTTTTTAACCTTTTACTACATCCATATATCCCTTTCAATGTGGTCCAAAAGGGGTACAATTGTACAACTCATCAGATAATTTTACGTGGGCAGTGGGCCCGATATCAACTTATGACCTCACTTATTGTCTACATTGTACTGCCGGCCTATCATATGCTCCCTTGGGGACCCTACAATAAAGGAGTACTAAATTCCATCATAAATAAGTAAAAGGTTACCTCATATTTTTATAAATTATATTTTGACCTCAAAATAAATAAAAATATCACGTCCTAAAGTCACAGTTAAATTATGTACTAAATGCGAATCGAATATACATTATCATAGATTATGTTTGTGAGTGAGTATACAAAGTCGAGTCAGCTCGTGGCTCGATGCTCATTGTTAAACATCAAACCAAACGTAAAATCCAACGTTTAACAAATCGGACCAAACTGTTCGATTTAGTCAGTTCGCTTATTAATACGTATATTTATACTCTAAGTCCAGACTTCAAACTTCTAATTTTAAACACATATCCACCCACATCTATTCATCTTATATTCATCACTCATTTATCCTAATACCCAATCTCAAACTTTTTGCTAACATGACAGAACATTTTGTAAACCGTGCGAGAATCGGAGTGAATTTGAGACGAACTTGAGAATCAGGCCGAACTTTTTGTGAACCCTGCAAAGACTGGACCGACCACCGCCCGAATCTGCAAACTAGAACTTTTGAACCGTAGGTTCGCACATTTCGGAGTGAATTGAACTTAAGGTGTGAATCAGTCCGGACCAAATTAATTCAAACGAAGCTACGGTCGATATAGTTCGATCCGTTTACAATCCCATAAGAGACTACTGCGGTACTATTGCAACATTACCATTTATTGGGACGAAAAGTAGGATTTACCCCACTTAGTAAAAGAATTGCTCCAACAATCCATGTTCGTAAGCAAATGTCGGTTTCGAAACTGCAAAGATGGTACTCCTCATTTAGTAGTCCGTAAATTTTAATGTCTCTTTTATCGCACTTATGAAGTTGTCTCTACTAATGATGATAACATATGAGAAAATTCTTGTATGCTTAGGAGGTCATGCTCACATGGTGCTCACAACTATCTGAGCCGTTAGATTAAGAGTTTAAGTGATATTTTAATCCTATGGTTCATATTTAATTGGGTATTTTTGTCCTTACATCTTTAAGTAGAAAAACAATAATAGTGGTATTTTGGGTATTAATGATAGAGTAATTAGCAATTAATTGAGATTGGAGAGAGGAAGCTAAATGCAATAATTACTTCAGCTCACCAATGTCGAAAATATGAATTCTGGTATTAATCTCATTTAAAATAAATTGAAGTATAACTTTTTTTCTAATTTTAATTATTTCAATCAAAAACCAATGAATTTTCTCAGTCTCATGTCAATAACACCACTGAATAATATACATTGATGTTGCATATTTCTTCAATAACACCATATAGAATTTATTTATATATCTTTACTAGTATTAATCTCATTTTAGATATATATCTTCACTAATAAACAATTCTACTTTTAATCTCATTTTAGATATATTTTTAGTGACACCATTTACTAATACACACTGATGTTCCGTTCTTGTTCAATAACACCACTGAATAATATATATTAGTGTTGCATATTTATTCAACAACACCACATAAAATTTATTTATATATCTTTACTAGTATTAATCTCATTTTAGATATATTTCTTCAATAATAAACAATTATAGTATTAATCTCATTTTAGATATATTTTTAGTGACACCATTTACAAATACACACTGGTGTTCCGTTCTTGTTCAATAACACCACTGAATAATATACATTGGTGTTGCATATTTCTTCAATAACACTACATAAAATTTATTTATATATCTTTACTAGTATTAATCTCATTTTAGATATATTTCTTCAATAATAAACAATTCTAGTATTAATCTCATTTTAGATATATTTTTAGTGACACCATTTACTAATACACACTGGTGTTCAGTTCTTGTTCAATAACACCACTGAATAATATACATTGGTGTTGCATATTTATTCAATAACACCACATAAAATTTATTTATATATCTTTACTAGTATAAATCTCATTTTAGATATATTTATTCAATAATAAACAATTCTAGTATTAATCTCATTTTAGATATATATTTAGTGACACCATTTACTAATACACACTGGTGTTCCGTTCTTGTTCAATAACACCACTGAATAATATACATTGATGTTGCATATTTATTCAATAACACCACATAAAATTTATTTATATATCTTTACTAGTATAAATCTCATTTTAGATATATTTATTCAATAATAAACAATTCTAGTATTAATCTCATTTTAGATATATATTTAGTGACACCATTTACTAATACACACTGATGTTCCGTTCTTGTTCAATAACACCACTGAATAATATACATTGGTGTTGCATATTTATTCAATAACACCACATAAAATTTATTTATATATCTTTACTAGTATAAATCTCATTTTAGATATATTTATTCAATAATAAACAATTCTTGTATTAATCTCATTTTAGATATATTTTTAGTGACACCATTTACTAATACACACTGGTGTTTCGTTCTTGTTCAATAACACCACTGAATAATATACATTGGTGTTGCATATTTCTTCAATAACACCACATAAAATTTATTTATATATCTTTACTAGTATAAATCTCATTTTAGATATATTTCTTCAATAATAAACAATTCTTGTATTAATCTCATTTTAGATATATTTTTAGTGACACCATTTACTAATACACACTGGTGTTTCGTTCTTGTTCAATAACACCACTGAATAATATACATTGGTGTTGCATATTTCTTCAATAACACCACATAAAATTTATTTATATATCTTTACTAGTATAAATCTCATTTTAGATATATTTCTTCAATAATAAACAATTCTTGTATTAATCTCATTTTAGATATATTTTTAGTGACACCATTTACTAATACACACTGGTGTTTCGTTCTTGTTCAATAACACCCATATTTCTTCAATAACACCACATAAAATTTATTTATATATCTTTACTATTTATGCTTAAAATGTATTTTGGTATCTCTCATTATCTCTAAACACAAAATTAACTCTAACCGCTTAAGAAATTGTAATATGATTACTACCAAAATTGGTGGAATAATTAAAATACCAATTGAATTTGTCTTGACTAGACTTAATGCAATACCAAACCAAATTATACGAATCACAATAGAAAATAAAAATTTAATTTGAGTACACCAATCAAATTTGTATTGTTTATATGTATTAAGTATTCAAGTTTAAAATTGTGAGTATATTTTGTAAAATTGTATAATTAAGATTCCAGATTTGGGTGTTATCTTGGTTAATAAATGGTAATAAATTTGGAGTGCAATAAATTTGGTGTTACTTTTTCACATTCCATAAAAAAAAAAAACATTTCTTAAATGACCATGAAACCCTTGTGAGCATGGTGCTCACAAAATAGTTGTAGCTCTAATATAGGAAACAATTATTTGAATAGAGATGTTTTTCTCATGAGTTGTTGACTTGGCAGGCAGCAAGCCGAGTTGGACGAAATAGACAAAAGTACCAAGTCATAAATGTGAATGCTTAAACAATTTATATCATTATAAACAGGATTTTAAATGTTTCTAATATGCTAAAATGCTCATGATTTTTAGTAGAGCAAATGGCTTCATCGATCACTCACGTTTGTTAAAAAAAACTAGTCGATCACCCTAGTTTGACTTTGTATACTTTCGATCACTCATGTTGGGTTTTATGTGTACTTTTGGGCACTCACACATTCTTTTGGTATAACTTTTAATTTTTCGAAGTTTTTAACATTTTTGTAAGAGTATTTTAGTCATTTTCACATAATTTTTTAACTTACATCAACTAACTTTCATCAACTTCGATTGCACTCCACATTTTCATGACAAAATTATGAGAGAATGACTAAAATATCCACCAAAATGTTAAAAATTTCGAAAAATCAAGAGTTGTACCAAAAAAACATGTGAGTGACCAAAAGTATACATAATACCTAACATGAGTGATCGAAAGTACACAAAGTCATACTAGGGTGATCGACTAGTGTTTTTTAACAAACGTGAGTGATCGATGAAGCCATTTGCTCTTTTTAGTAATTATAAATTAGAAAGATACCTAAATCCAATCTATTCGTTGGGACTTGAACTATCAACACACATCTTTGTCTTCTCTTAAATTGTCACATCGAACATATTTATTTGTATATGACTCCAATACAACGTAACTATTAAAATCTACAAAATACGATTTGCAAATTCTACATAGCGGGTGTTTTTAGTTTCTAAATCAATGACAAGAGTTGAATAAGAGATCTCTTCGCCAATTTTTTTTATCTTGTGCCTAATATTTTTCTTTTTCATAAATTAGCACTGAAATATGAATACAATGCTATTATGAATATTGTATAGAATAATTATTAATTTATAGATCGTTAGAATATGTACTAACTAATGAACAGCTACAATAAAATAAATTAAAAGATAAGATAAATTGTCTCCAAACGAAATATGATCCCAAAATCTTTGGTCAAATATCATAAGATTATTGAATCATCAATTTTGTGGCTAATACTTAACAAAAAGACGAGACTTATTATTATGGCATGGGTTTTTTGAATTTGTGGCGTATTACTCCGTTATAAAAGAGACGTGCAAGTTAATAATAGCATAATAAAAGTAATTAATGTGAAATTTGTTTGAACATGGAAATTGATGGGAGGAAGAGATCAAACACTAAAATTAGGAACATGTTACCGATAGAGGGGAACAGATCCAGCACTGCTCCCCAATTATTCCTTAATCCTTACATAATTAAATCAAACACGTCTTATTTTCTTACGTTGGATACTTATTAATCCTTGTTCTTCCATTATGTCACTTTCGGATTGTCAATTCAATCTAGACATGTACGAGGCCGGCTTCAATTATTTAGTTCTGCTATATTAGTACCATAATAACTAGTTATGGTGCAGTTTAGTCCTTATTGGTGTACGATTGTGAAAATAATTCCAAATGCATTTAGGTCTTAAATATATTTTTTGATAAAATTTTACGTTGATCGGGGAAAGAACAAAACTAAAGTTCTAAGACCAAAATTTATAAATTTTCAATTTTGTCCCAAAAGTAAGCTTCTTTCTTCGTTCAACACTAAATTATACTAATAGCAAAGCTAATCCAGGGATCAAAATGAATTTAAATATACATCATTAGTAATCATTTGAGCAACCGTGCCACTTACAATAATATTATTTATAATTAAAATTTATGATCAAATTTTGTAATGTTTGACTAATAAAAGTCAAAATGTGACAATCTTTTAGGGACAGAAGGAGTATTATATAAAGTGTAATAGAAGATATGAACTAATCGAATTATACGTCCTAAAATCCAAGTTGTGGATGGCCAACCCGTGAGTCCCAGTACAAGATTGTGAAATCTACTTCCACCACCTACCCAGGCCAATATTTGTACCTATAATATAATGATATTTAAATCTTCTCCTGAGGTTAAACAGATCGAAATCAACATTACTCTCTACCAAGAACGTTCATCTAAGTCAATTAGCAGGATTAACATCACATAATTATCGAAAAAGTATCTAATCAATTATGGACGAAAGTATAAGTATAATAATATTATAAAAATTTAACTAATAGATCGTTAGAGTATGCACTAACTGCTAATAAATACTACTATACAGTTAAAATAAAATATGAGATAAATTGTCTCTAACATGAGTTAAAACCAAGACTTTCGAATTATTGGAAGCTCGGGTCATCAACAAATGTCACCAAACTATTAAGTTATTGACACGGTTCAATACTTTTTAAATATTAGAAAGAAAAAAGAGGTATGAAGATGGATGTGCAATAAAAGAATATTGAGTCCAAGTCAGCAGTCTTTAATCTAAATATATAAGTAATTGGATAGATATGTTAAAACAATTTCTTCTCCTTTAAAACCCGGAGAACATGGACATGATCATATGATAATGAAGACAAACCAATAACGTTGAGTTATTGTGAATGTGTGTCTGTCCTCTTATAATTAAGCTTATGAGCTTCATTATTTATGGATTAGCTTTACTAATCAACACCTGTCCCATTATGTTGTCATTATGCTCTTTCATTAATTTAATTAAGCTACTGTCATTAGTGACCCTTAATCCCTCTCAAGAGTTTATGCTATTGGTAGCGTATATTATTCGGTATGTATGTCGAATATTTATCCTATATGAGTATATCATACTCTATAAAGTATGAGTAATAATAAAATTTGAGGTTATAATCATCAAAATTAAATTATGGTCATTAAGTAGTCTTGATATCGAGCCCAGTCAGAAGTCCAGATAGTTTTGGGTGTAATTTTCGAAGTCCATAGATGGACCGAGCATGACTTTGATCGTTGGAAAGTAAAAGTCTGTTGATAGTTTAGTGTTGATAAATAACGATGACGGAAGCCTGAAATATTGCAAAAGCAACCCCTAAAATAGATGAAATATATTTAAGTTAATGATACAATCGATCACTCATGTTTTGATAATGTTCACCATTCATGTATCATTTTGATCTTTTTGATCAATCATGTTTCAATATCATGTTTCAGTTGGTTTGTGAATTGACTTTTTCGTTAAACTCAATTTTTAGCCAAACTGATTCTTAATTTGGAGGAGTAAAATAGTCAATAACATAAAATATTTTATTAGATTAAAAATTAAAAGTGAATATTATAAAACAAGAGTGATTAATTGTGTCATTAACCCTATATGTTATTATAAATAAATCCTCTACGTGAATGGAATCTGAGACTTCCTAAAAAGAAATTGAGACTGATACTACTAGTCTAAAAATTTTGAATCAATGAGTCAATTACTAGCTAGCTTAATTAGATTAAAAAATTAATTATAACATGTCTTTTAGTAAACTGGTTAAGGAATTGAATCAATGCAATATTTCTAAAAAAACTAAATCTCATAACTTATAACAAATTTTATAACATTTTATACAAAATATAAATGAAAGACCGATTTTGTTTCTATTATTATTATGATAATACATAGATTTCAATTTGCTTTAAATACTTAAAAACGAAAATAATAATCGATATTTGATTTTTTTTTATGAGAAAAAGACATAAAAATGAGAAAGAATATAGAATTTATGGTGTATAGTAAATTCCAACAACCCATGTCATTATATTGAAGTTTGGCCAAATTTAGTCATTAATAAATGAATGCTTCACAAAATAAATTTGAAACGTTCCAATTTGAGAGAGGAATATACTTATGGGGTCCCGGTATCTATCGAAGATGCTTTCGAATTTTAATTAAGTCAATTTCCTACGTTGTACAATCTACTTAGACCCAGCATATGATTATGAAAATATGTTGAATTGAAGTGAATATATATCTCATTTTATTTGTACCTCCAAAAAATAAATTAAGAAAGAATGGTGGGGCAAGTGATGATTTAGATCGAGTGTTCTCCTCATGTGGAGACCAATTTGGTTGGTGTTCCTTTGTCTAACCTTATTAGCAAAATGATCAAACAAATAAAAAGGACCCCACAAGTGTGAGGGTTACTATTCGTCCTATCGACACTTTATTAATTGATCATGTGACAGAAGGTTTGTTTATTGTGATTTATTTGACTGATGTGGTTTGCAGACCATCGGATCCGTTCGAGATTTATCCATTGTACAATCTATGAGGAATAATTACGGATCCCCCTTACAAAATAGTGATAACTCGCTTGTTTCTATTTTTTCAGATAAATAAGTTTTAATTTTCAATATTGTATGTGTCTAAATTAATTGGCTATGGGTGGAGATCTAATTAAAATGATGTATAATAGTAGTAACTTTACAAGAAATACGATCAACGAGACACGTAATCAGAAGTAATTTCGAACCTACAATCATAAGTACTCCTATTATATTGTCTCCATACAAATTCGAATTTACTATTTCGAGATTTCTCTATATTAATCAACATGTATGTTACTCACCATTAGGGTATCCGGCATTCCTTATCTATTTCTACCATATATTGTTGACGAACAACAATTACAGGATTCGAACCTTAATAATTCGTGTTTGGCTGCAGTATATATGAAGATATTCTATGTTAGGTAGAAGAACAAAAATAAAAGAAGATGTATCTCAAGGAAAAAGATAGGAGGAATGATAACGGATCCGAAAAGAGGTTTGATTTGATAAGTGGGATTTTGGTCCCGAAAGTGCCCGACCCCATGACCGCTTTTGACCCTCATTAAATTTCACCTAACTTAACCGCCTTTATATATGTAAATCGTATTATTTTCATGGAAATTAAAATAATCGTTGATATAGAGCAGAGTCGATGTTAAAGTAGGGCTCAACAATTATACTTCGATTAGATTTTCACTAGTTATAATAAGTATATATTACTCACAATTACGAGATTTAAATTGCAAATAAATATCGAGTTTTTTTAATAGCCTGAGCTGCTATAGTAAAGTGGGGTTGCCAATTGCGATCATAGTCTTTACACAATCCGCATGCACCATGATGCGTAGGGAAATGCATGGCAGAAGACTTGGTGTATAATTTTTTTTTCTTGGAAATTAGCAATGGCAATAAAAATTCAATGATATTTGTAAATACATAAATTTTAATAAATAAATCGTTAGTGTAAATATGAGACAAATTATCTCCAACAAGTTTTAAACCCAGGATCTCTTAGTTAAAAGTTTGGATCTAGCTATTGAGTCATCGACAACTTATGTATAAATCCTGAATCGTCTTTATTTGTTATACCAAATTTTGCTAAAAATATACAAATACTCACATTTGACACCAATAATCCAATATTATTTGGATGTAGCATATGAAAATGACGTACAAAATTAGGAAGAAACAAATCTAAGGTTCTAAAGCCAAACTTTTTATGATCTGACCCCCTAATTTTAGTTGGAATTTTGTAATAATGACACATAGTCTACAAATAGAATTCATCCCTTTCTAAAAAAAAAGAATTCATCCCTTTCTTTTAATAAACACCTAATAAGAGAATGATTGGAATAGTAATTAATTAGGCATATCTAATAAGCATTAAGCAAGCCATGTAAAAAAATTATTCCCAACAACTCATACACCTAATTAAAGAAATTAAAGTGGACAACAATTAGATCACCAATTAAAAAATTAAACAAGTTTGGTCAAGGTAAAAACAATGCAATTAAGCATGCATTGCTAAGGTTATTGGCTCATTGGCTCTATTATTGATTTATACCTAAACTTTTTTTTCTTCTATATTTAGATATATTTTGGACACTCTTTAGCTGGAGCTTTACTCAACACCAATAGAAATATATCACTATATCTAGCAAGTTGTTCTACTTGGTATTGAAAAGTAATTATTAGTGGTATTTAATTTATTTCACTTGGATCTAATTGTTTTGATGATTGAACCTCTTTTTGATAGTATGACCCTATGTATTTGTATTATAATTTATTACTCAATAATATTTATAAAGTGTTTAATTATAGATTATTTTAATTAGCTTGGTAGGCTCTCTAGCATGTTGGCCTTCTTAAAATGGTTGGATATTTGTAAAGGATGAAGAGACGTACGTAATGCATGACGGCATAACCTTCAAACCTAGATTTGTTTTGAACTTTTGATATTAATGTGAGCTAACTCATGAAATGGTCCCACAAAGTGGGTTATGCATAACTATCATGTGGTATTTGAAAGTTTAAAAATTGTAAACTAGTTTTCGAAGTTAAATAAAAATTTGAGATTTAGTCTAAAAATTGATGGTGGTGTTAAATCGTAACGATATTTTTGCCACTGAAAATGGAGAACTACACAATTACCGTTACTGTTTTAACACTGCCGTCAGCAAATGGCTTCATTGATCTCTAACGTTTGCTAAAAGACCCAATCGATCACCTTAATATGACTTTGTATATTTTCGATCGTTAATGTTGAGTATTATGTAAACTTTGGGTCACTCGAGCGTTTCTTTATGTAAAAGGCGCGAATTTTTGGCATTAAACATTTTTACTGGAGATACATACTTTTCCTCGTCTCCAATAAATTTGTCAATAAGCTCAACTAAAACTTATCCCTTACAATTGTGTGCTCATTATCTTCAATTAAACTCATCCCTTTCAACATGGAATCATGAGTTTAGTTGAAGATAATGAACACAGAGTTGAAACTTGAAAGGGATAAGTTTTCATTGAGCTTGATGACAAATTTATTAGAGACGGACATAAATACCCCTAGTAAAAAATCTTGAAAATGTCAAAAATTTGCTGGTTGTACATAAAAAACGCGTGAGTGACCCAAAGTATACATAATACTCAACATTAGTGATCGAAAGCACACAAAGTCATACTATGGTGATCGACTGGTTTTTTAGCAAAAGTTAGTGATCAATGAAGTCATTTACTCTTTTTTAATAAGTTGCAAATTTTTTCCAATTTCGAAAACTAATTTGTAACTTTTGAACTTTTTTTTTTTTTGATAATTAGCGATGAATTGTGACTACAATGATATTACAAACATGAATACAGAAATTGCTAACTAATAGAAAGTTAGAGTATAATATGAGACAAATATGTCTCCAACAAGGTTCGAACCCATGACCTCTTACATGAAAGGTTGGGCCGGATGCCACTAGGCTATTGAACTTTTGATGGCCAAATTACAACCTTTACTTACTTTCTGGGATCATTTCAATAATTTCCACAATTATTTGTAAAATAAAAGAATCATTCCATCTCCTTACATTGTTAAAAGGACAAACACCACAACAATCACATGTGTTTACAAAATGTTTACAGTCCATCACCTATTTTTCTAAATGTCATTGTCAATCACATATGTTTTAAAATATTTTAGTCCATCACCTAATTAGTCAACTTGTCGTTAATAATATCATGTGAGGGGCACATAACTTGTTATTAATCAGGTTGTTTTCGTCATTTTATTTAATATATTATAGGGTAAAAAAATCAAAAGAAAAATATAATATAACTCGTCCTAAAATTGGGAACCGAAATAATCGGCCCTAAACACGCACTTAACAAAAAAAATTAACGTGTGAGACCAAGTAGGATGTATTTTAAAATATAGCTAATTGACAAGGACGTTTTGAAACATAGGTGATGGACTGGAAGCATTTTATAAATATAGGTGATTGTTACGATAATTTGGCTTGTTAAAATCAAACCCTATCATGTTAAAAGTGTTTGTAAGCCTCCTAGTCACTAGAGTTGTTACTAAAGTACTTCCTTAAATAATTAATTGAGTTTGAACGAAAAATGATACTTTTTTTTTTGTAAATTAGCGATAAGGTGAGATTCGAACCCAAGACCTTCAGGTCATTAGCGAGAGTCTTTTTCACTAGGCTATTTAATTAACTCAATGAAAAATGATACTTAATGAGTTAATTGGTCTCATTGTTACTAAAGTTTCTAGTCATCATGGATTAGGTTGAAACCATACACATAACTCATGGGCTAAATCCCAATTAGAATCTTGAACGTGGGCTTTCACTTTGGGTCAGCCCATAACTATATAACTATATTGAGCTTTAGAGATTTAGAGTCATATAATCAGGGTCTTGATTAAATGTTATTTAAGTTCAAGACTAATATTAGTAAATATGTTCATAATTTTTTTTTGTAAATTAACGATGAGGTGAATTTCGAACCATGACATTTTGGTCACTAGCAAGAGCCTTTTTCACTAGACTATTCGATTAACTCATAAATATGTCCATTGTTAAGTTGTTATTACATCTCCAAGCCCATCGCATAAGATTATCCGATTGAGTCAGAGTGTGTTAATTATCCATTATCTTTAATGTTGATTTGGAACTTCATCTTAATTTAATTTGCATTTATTGTGTCCAAAATAAGCAAAATAAAAATACTTCTATAAATAAAAGAACTAATTCCACCCCTTGGGCCTTGATCATCCTTATTTTGGATCCATGCAAAAAAAAAATTAAAGAAAATGATAAGTTGTAGGATGTGTCTTAAAGGATTAGGAGATTTGTATTTGTATGTTTACCACTTCAACACGAAATTCTGTCTCTTACAAAATTCGAACTCACGTCGTACAAAAAATGTAGACTATCATAACAACACCCAAACTATTTACCAACCATGCTATATCTCGAAGGCCATGCAAAAATATTATTCTATACTATTGTTTTAAAATAAGTGATGTTTCTAAGTTCTAACGTATAAATATACTCTATACTAACGAATTTAACTCACACTCATCAACATAATTTAGTCATCAACTAATTACTCCCTATTTAATTCTGATAAAAGTATTGAATACTTCTATTAATTTAGTCGTTTTGAAAGATCTTATTGATGAAATTTGATTCTTTCCAAATGTTTACGCGTACGCGTCCAAACTGAACTGTCCAACTTCTTAGAAAATAACAAAGTACTAAATGCGAACAAGAAAAATTGGACAATCAATTTCGGAAGACTTAGGTGGTAAGTAATCACTCAGTCAACAAAATTACTCCTATTAACTTTAATTTTTCATTAATGATAATTTATAAATTTTAATATTTTAACTAATCCATAAAACTTGAACTTGAATCAAAGTGTATCAATAACATATTAAAGTGAAAACAATAAACCAACCCTCACATATATTTGAAAAATATTATATAATACATAGAAAGATATTTAAAAGTATAGTTTATTAACCTAACATATCAAATTTAAATATAGAAACATAAAATAATTTGACTATTTATTTTAATAATTAATATTATAATAATTTTCAACCTCTCTTCAATTTTAAAGCTTGACCACATGAATCAAAGTATGGTAGCTCAACTGCTAGATCGTTCGCCTATCACCTCATAAATCAAGTGTTCTAACCTAACCTTTAGATCATTTAGTTATCACTTTATGAATCAAATGTGTAAAACCATTTGATTATCATCTCATAAATCGTACTAACATACTTACCTAACTGTTAGACCATTCGATTATATGTTACAAAGATATTGTAGAATAGAAATGAAGGCACTACTTTGTAATTAGTCATAGTCCGACTTTAACAAGTTTGCACGCCATGTCGAGGAAGTTTCCTTTCTTACATTGCATACATTTCCCTCCATATATTCACCACTCTCAACTACTCTTCATCATTATCTAATTCAACAACACTCAAACTTCTCAGGCAATTTCCCACTTTTCTTACAACCTCATCAAATTACAACAACCAAAAAAACCAATCAAGAACTTAAAAAAATGGAGAACAATCAATCATCTTTTTTCCAATTCAGTGATCAACTTCGTTTGCAGACTAGTAATTTATCAACCCTTTCATTGAACGACTCCATTTGGAGCTCTAACTATGTCTCCAAGCGTCCTAACGAAGATCGCAGGAACTTCGATTTACGCGTCGGTGGCGAGGTCAATTTAGGTAATTCGCATGTGAATTCAGGGGATTCTTATGTTTCTCCAGGGCCAGTAGCTGCTGGTCAAGGTAGTAAGAGTATGATCAATTCCGATTATACCCTTTTCGATGGAAATCAATGGAAGCTTGGGAATATTTCACCTTACTCTGATTCTTCAAATGGGTTGACTAATAAAGGTGAGAATTTGTATGGAGGTGGAGTCAACGGTGGCTATAACAAAGGAGTTTACCAAAATAATTGTCCTGTGAATTTTGACTATGGGAAAGTTATTCATAATAATTTTTACAAGAATAATTTTAATATGAATTTGGATTATGGAAAAAATAATCTTGATGTGAATTTTGACTATGGAAAAGTTGGGGGTAATAATGCTTACAAGAATAATTATGGGGTGAATTTTGAGTATGGAAAGGGGGGTAATAATAGTAATGTTTATATGAGTGGGAAATATGGTAAGAATGTGAAAAATGAGGAGTTTAAAAATGGGAAGAAGAGTAAGAATAATAATAAGGAGGGCAAAAAGGAGAAAGATGGGGAAAATAATGGTGTGGATAAGAGGTTTAAGACTTTGCCAGCATCTGAATCTTTGCCAAGAAATGAGACAATTGGTGGGTATATTTTTGTCTGCAATAATGACACCATGGCTGAGAACCTCAAAAGGGAGCTTTTTGGTAAGTTCATAAGTTCGATTTCCCTTTTATTTCGTGTTTTTTGTATTCGTTAAGAATGAATTAGTTACTCCTAAACTGAATTGTAGTTTTGCGATGATTGGTGTGGCAGAATTGAACTATTAATTCTGATATCATGTTATTAATCTACGATTTGATCTAAAATTAATGTTATAGATGATTGGTGTGGCAGAATTGAACGGTTAGTTCTGATATCATGTTAGTAATCCACGATTAGATCTAAAATTAATGTAATAGATGATTTATCATGTTAATAATTCACGATTTGATCTAAAATTAATGTAATAGATGATTGGTGTGGCGGAATTGAACTGTTAGCTCTGATATCATGTTTATAATCCACGATTTGATCTAAAATTAATGTAATAGAATGAATGCGAGGCGATGTGAAACATATCCTATGATTTGGTATATTCAGTTTTGAATGGATTCATTTAAGTGTCCCCTTATTTATAGGAGTTGCAAATTTCCTCAATCTTCTAGGTTGTACTTTGCTGATATATTACTTTAGTCTCGTTACAGTTTGACATCTTTTGTTGGTATAAGTATGAATGTATGATAAATGAGCCCTGATTTACTTTCAGGCTTGCCACCTCGTTACCGTGATTCGGTGAGGGCTATCACACCAGGCTTGCCGCTCTTCCTGTACAACTACTCCACCCACCAAATGCATGGCATTTTTGAGGTTGGTTTTTTGCATTCTTCTCTGAGTTTAGTTTGTTATCCGGTAAACGTGTTGAACACATTTTTTACCTTGAGTTATGTTGATCATGTACGCTTATTTTAGGCTGCAACCTTTGGTGGAACAAACATTGATCCTACAGCCTGGGAAGACAAGAAGAACCCGGGAGAATCTCGTTTTCCAGCACAGGTATGAACACGGCATTGCCTTTGTTGAGTCTCATCGAAACGTTACTTAGAAGCTCATTTTAAATAATCCAAATTCACCACTTCCATTTATAGGTGTGTGTCGTTACAAGGAAAGTCTACGAGCCTCTCGAGGAGGATTCATTCAGGCCTATTCTCCACCACTACGACGGCCCTAAGTTCCGCCTGGAGTTGAATATTCCTGAGGTGAGTTAATATAGTATAATTGCATATTCTGTTAACTATTACAAAAAATCACTTAGACAACGCTTAACGTCCCACGAGCCGCGTGCAAGTACATGAAATCTAATACTTTGTTTGTGGTTTGCATTTGAAGGCCTTGTCTCTCCTTGACAAATTTGAGAACAATGGTGCATGAAACTTACAAGATGTGCCATCAATACACAAGATGAAAGATGACATACAACAAATAATAGACAAAGAAATAAGACAATGATGATGGTGTGTTCAAATCTTACTAGTTGAACATAAGGGAATGGTGGAATGGTATTATAGTGTAAATAGTCATATATATGTTGTGGTGAGTATTATGTACCAATTTTGTAATAAAAACAAGAAAATAATACTTGTAATATTATGAATTATGGGTTGTGGCTACTAGATGCACATGAATATTGAGACCAAGTGATGAAAATTAAGATAAAATAATAGTATAATATTGTCACTTTCATGTTTGTCTTGTGATTGATATTTTTCGATGACTTTAAGCGAAATTGAAGATGATAGCGATAAAAGTGGTTGGGGAATGGGGAGGTTTGAAAATTCAGCAATGGCCACCTCATTTTGGAGTATTGGTAAACTGTCTCCAGTCTCTAGAATCGGTCCAAAGAAAAATTGGACCGAGTACAATACATGAAAGTATATTCTCATAGGAATACGACTAAGCAGTTAGCCATAAGAGTGTATGGGGTTCCACTCTAAAATCAATTGGCAATAGGGGAGTGCACATGATCTTATATATTTAACCCGGGAGTACATGACTTACGATGTGGAACGTGCATCTTAACAGTTAACTCTTTTATTATGATAAATTCGATAACGAGTATGGTTCATTAATGATATTGTTTATTAATTTTCATATTAATTAATGGATATAATTATTTTTGATGTGAATATGATACATATTACTAAAATATATCATTCTAAAATGATATAAAATGAAGTATTAAAAAGAAATATACAAAAGTTATTTTACAAATATCGAGTTGAGTCTATTCTTGTGTCTATATATTTTTAGTGATTAATGAATATTAATGAACAAAAAACTTAATGAAACTTAGTTTTCACTAACGTAATAGTCTGCAGTTCGCGTCAGTCAATCATATAAATCACACTAGTCAAGTGTGTGTGAGAGACTTGACAAGAAAATACTGATAGGAAAAATTGAATTCATGCTTTTTTATTACAAGTAAAGGCGAATTCGAGATAAAAATTAAAGGAATTAAAAGTCAATTACAAATCATCATCTGTGCAATTTTAGTATTGGAAGACCTAACAAGATATGTTACGTTTATGACATTGAAAGTTATTACACGTTAATCTTGTAGTCGACTCATGTGACGTTCAAAACGCGTTGGAATTTATTATAAAAAATTAAATATTTATGCATGTTATGTTATTATCACGTACTACCTCTAAGCTAAAAAAAATGTCGTTTGATTTTTTTAAAATTGAACTTTGACCATCAATTACTAATTACTCTATTGCTTATTCTAAAAATTATAAAATTTATATAATTGGATTCGTCTTTTCAAGTATTTTCATAATATAATTTTTTAATTTTTAAAGAAAATATAAATAAAGAGTAATTGAAGGTTAAACATTTGCCTCGATATGTAAGAAAGATATTTTTTTTGGATTGGAAGGAGTATGTGAATAGGTCACCTCTAAAGATCGTTGTTGCTTTGGATCATTCATTGTTTGTTGATGATGAGGGGCACACTATCATTGGTTCTTTGAGATCATGGATAATGAGTGTAATTATGGACACTAAGCATTAGATGGGACACATTGAATATGAAGGTTTAACTTGCTAAGAAAGTTTAATTGGTTTTTTTATTAGGCGGATTGTAAATTGAAGAATGTGTTTAAATAATAGTTTGATAAAGAAGGGTTAACGAGATACTAAATCAAAATCAACTTACAAAATTTTAACAGAGTATTACCTCCACTGTCATGGGATCTAAGGCCCGCGAATATTGTACCCCTACCCCCATTGCTACCACCACTTTCCCCCCTACTCCTGTCCTGATCTCACCACCACTATCAACAAGAACATCACCCATCACCTCCCCATTACCATCAACTTTTATGTCGGCACAAAGTTAAAAGGCATAGGGTTAGGTTTCTTCAAACTGGGGCAGTGGTGACGAGGGTGTGGGGGGGGGGGGGGTGTGGGGTTGTAAAAGGGACAGTTAGATTATGATGAATTTTGTCTGATAAAAACAAAGATTATGATGAATTTGGGGAGGAGGAACAAGGTAGACAAAGGTGAGGGGGTTTGTGTTTTCGTCATAACAGAATATTATTTAGGCAAAAAAAGAAAAACAAATCAATCGTATTATTATTTTTTAATCAATATTCGAGTTAATCGAATAGTCTACAGAAAAAAGCTCTTGCTAGTGATCAAATGTCCTAGATTCGAAATTTACCTCATCGCTAATCAACACCAAAAAAGAAAAAATTCACGAGACTTTCACAATGTTTCAAGTGCATTCATGTGTCCATCTGTAAAATTATTTACACTTGTCAAACTTTCAGATATTGTTGAAGTTGAAGTGTTGAACTATACACTAAACAATCCGTTTATCAAATTTCATTAAGGTTCATAACAATCGACATTTTTCTTCGTTCATATTGATGTCTAAATCTGTCATGAAAACACCAATGGATCTTATTATGAACTCAAAAAACAAAAACATAAGAATGATCCATGGTCTATTAAGGTCACATTGACTACTAACATACATAATACTTGGCATAACGCGAACATGTGTGCAGTGTTACTCGCCAATCAGAAGGTGCAGTCCGAACGTAACAGCAATAAAATACCATATCCGAGAGAGAGACGTGCAAAAATTCCATTCCGATTCCATTTCAGATGTTCAAAATGGCCGACTACCAGGTGGGTTTTATACATAAGAACTGCAATGTCTCAATCTGACCTTGATTCCATCTTTTGGATAGCCTTTTCTATGGATGGAACATTCTTCTTAAAGGCTGCCCACTGCTCTGCCGTCAAGCTTATCCCTGAAGATGAAAGAAAAGTACCATAAATGCTCAATACAAATCAAACTAAATAAAATGGAAGCACATAGTATGTAGTGATATGGAGAACCCCGCTCATAATTATTAGAGCACGTTAATTTCACAGCCAGCTTTCGACTATTCTTCCATCTCTTTCAGTATTATTTCTATGGTTGTACTTGCGCAGGCAATACACTAGCTCGAATTAGCGAGTATCTATCATCTAGCAATTAAGCATGTATGAATAATCACACTCCAGAAAATGACGATAATCTAGATCAAATCATCGAACTTAATAGTACATTCATTGATCAAGTAAAATATAAAGGCAGACGTCATGCGCTAGGAAGACGAGAGTTTACGTTGAATCAACAGCTTGTAGTCCTTTCCTCACAAAAGTTAACCAATATGAAAAATATGGCTGGACATTTGGTTAACAGATTATATCTACCAATAAAAAAGAACTAGTACGATTTCACTCCTGAAGAGAAACCAACATAGAGTTATGTATTTATGCTTCTTTGAAGGTAGCACCGCCAAGTGCTAGCTAGCATATCCTCCCTCTTAATTACGTTGTTAAACTGCCACCAAGTTCAAATCAGTTACCTTTGGCAGTAGGTAGCTCCTTGGTTCCTTTGTTGTAGTATTCTCTGATCGATACCAAAGTTTTCCCCCTAAATTCTGAAACTGTCACCCGTCTCTTGCTTGACAACTGTGAAATAATGTCATCAACTCAAATGCTTATATGTCATGAATTAAAACTCACATACAGTCTCCTCTACGACACTTCTAGGATTGCCCTTGTCATCAAATCCAACATCTAATACATAGTTAAATACTCGGCCATCAAAACTAAAAAATGGACAAGCATTCGGGTATATGGTAGTAACTGCACAAAAAGCACAACAAAACAATTACTAATCAAATCTCATCATTCACTTCAACATCAAAATTCAAAATCGGACAATCGTTTGGAACATCAAAACACTTCTAGGATTGCCATTGCCATCAAATCCAACATCTAATACATAGTTAAATACTCGGCCATCAAAATTAAAAAATGGACAAGCATTCGGGTATAAGGTAGTAACTGCACAAAAAGCACAACAAAGCAATTACTAATCAAATCTCATCATTCACTTCAACATCAAAATGCAAAATCGGACAATCGTTTTGGAACATCAAAATCAAAATTTGAAAGCGAACGCGAAAACAATTACTCATCAATAAACATGGTTGCCTCATAATCAGTTTCAGCATCAAAACTTAAAATTGGACAATCATTTCAGGACATAGTAAGTAATTGCATAAAAATCAAAACTTGAAAGCAAAATACAATTACTCAGCAAAAAAGAGAATTGCCCTAATCGTCAACTACTTGAGCTAAAAACTCAACAATTAAAACCCAAAATTGCCCAATCAAGTATAAAAAGAATAATTGGATAAAAATCGAAACTTGAAATAAAAGAATAATTACCCTACAAATAATAGGATTGCCTTCATCATCCAATTCAACATCCCCATCCTCATCATCACCCCCACCTTTCAACTTCCCATTTCCATCGTCTTCCGCTTCCTCCTCTTCCTCAGCACCTTCCTCATTATTCTTAGCTTCCTGCTCAGCTAAATAACCCTCTACAACCCCCCTCACAAACTTCTTTCGAGTAGGGTCAGAAAGATCCATTCCAAGCTTTTCGGATGCTGATTTTCGGACCATATATTCAGTAACTTTGTCCATGTCTGAATTTTTCAAGATTTCGAGAACTGTGTCTGAAATTTGTTTTTCAGTTTCAGGGTCCATTTTCTTGATGATGAATCTTGGTTTGTTTACTTGAAATTGGAAGTTGAACAGGTGGATTAGGGTTTTAGTTGGTTGTTTGCAGTGTTTGGCAGTGGAATAATTACAAAAGGTCTGGGTTTTGTTGCTTAAATTGGATAAGGTGAAATGCTAATGTTTTTCGTGAAAAGATTAGTGCATCAATACTTCCATGCATGAGGTTCATTAAGGGGGTTTTGGTATAATATTTTATAAATTAAGTGACATGATGTAATTATTTATATAATTAAGGGTCACGCTATAATTATCTATATATTTGTGAATCAATTTACAAATCACATATATATTTACTACTTTTATTTTGGATTGATAAATATGTGGTACCGTATCATTGTTATAGTATAATTTGGGTACAAGTTATGTTGATATTGTTTCTTGTACCAATGATAAAGTTTCAAGTGGGTACAGTAAACCTTTAAATGGGTACCTGATGCACCTGATGCATGGGATTATTGATGCACCGAAACCGGACTCATGTTTTTCTGTTAAATGTGACTTATTTTCGCACCTTCCATATGAGTAGTATTTGCTTTAATATATGTCTCATGCGTTTAATAAAATTGACGCTTTAAAAATAAATAATGGAAACATATGTAACTTTCGAGTCACTTATAAGAACCTTTTTCACTAGCTTGTTTGTTAACTCGAGAACATATGAATCCTTAATATAGAATAGCTTAGTTTAGTATCAAATATTGATGTTGACTGAATTAGTCTTCGAAACGGACAAATCTTGCACATCTCGCCTTGTTTTGCTATGCTCTAACCTTTATACTATTTTCGAGATTATTATAAGGCTACTGGCGAAAACTAAACTGCAATATTATTATAATATCGGATACACCTATATTAGTTATTAATTCTTTTGTAACTCTTAATGTGTATCAAATTTAATACAATTATACGGAGTACATTACTTTGGAGAAATGAATTGATGAACAAATATCAAATTATGACAACTAGTTATTTGAATGATAGTGAACTAACTAGTGATCAACTAGTGTAGTTTGATCTCAACTCATCGCCAATTATCAAAATAATTAGTTGGTATATGTCAAATATATCTATAATTAAATACGTAGTACTTGAAAATATCAAATTATGACAATTAGTTATTTGTGTGATCATCTATTTACTCATCTTTGTAAAATTGAATTCTTAGCCACAGCACACACTATCTACATGAGATTGCTTTTTATAGTTGAAAACTTGAAATGAGTTTCGACGTTAGAAAGATCAGCAACTATGGATGATACATTAACGTTAACATTGCCCCGATGAGGCTCTCACCTAACAGGAACAAGGATAGTCGGATAGTGTACAATCCTATCCATGTAACAACAAGGACGATGTTTCCGAAGAGCAACTATGATGACGAAGAAGACATATAATTGATGCTCAAATGTTATACTCACAATTGATGATGAAGACATATAATTGCTATTTAACAGTTGTTGAACACTTAACACTACAATATTTTGCACAGACAATGAGACCTTGAGAATGTTTGTTCATCTTCCACATAATATCCTTCTCAGCATTTCTAGGCTCACTTCCTTAATCTTGATGAACCTTGTTTCTTTTTCCTGCAAGAGTTTCGAATAGCTAAGCTCAATAACTCGCCTGTTAGCTTCTATGTCGGTGATGATCATCATACTTAAGTCATAACACAAACAAATGATGCGTGCAGTTCATTGCATAGACAATGCAATAATTGTTCAACCAGTAGGTCAAGCTTCAAATTGGAGATGCAATTAGTGTTTTCGACCAAGTGGTCAAGCTTCAAAGTGCGAGTAAATCCCTATTCAAACAAGCCAAGGTAATATGTTGAAGTAATACAGAGGTTGTCCTCATTATATTATGGTATGACATCAGTGAGCTCCTCGTTCCATCCGACACCCCCCCCCCCCCCATACACACAGACAGACAGACAGAACATACGCATGAAAACTACTGCAGATTTCACTTTGTCAAGACCGAATAATGGGCAATTTACAACATTTAAAAATTGTAGTTTGCATTTTTCATGACATGAAACACACATAGTTTGTGACATGCCTGTGATGAAATTCTACTTTGCACCAAACACATATGGTAAACAACATAGCAATTGAAGGGCTTGACGAGAAGCCTTAACTAAGCATAAGACCCAGATTTTGAAAGAAGAACACAAAAGACTTTAAGGTAAAAACAACACCTTTGGAAATGATGATATCTACCTTGATTTACCCTTTGCTTCAGTTTCCACTGGAGCTTGTCTTTCTCCTCTACCAGAAACAACTTCATCCATGCTTTGCCCAGTCCGCCTATACCGGCCACCAGAGGCTACATATCCAGGACAAGGTCTATAAGCCTTGATTGGCCACCAACCAAAACCTGGAACTGTTGCAATCCCTCCTTGTATCCGTCCCTCGCCATTACAACCTATTTCAATATCCTCTCTACCACATGCCTTGCAGCCGCTGTCAATCAATATGAGTATTAAGCCATAAATCATAGCATAACCAAGTTTTCGCTCCAGTTGTTGATACCGCCAAAATAGCTCATGGAAATTCTTTCGCTATTAGATATAATGACATATTATCGAAATGACTCATTATACTATGTACGCTTCTTATCTATTGAAATAGACAGTGCTTGCACTTCATTCTTGCCTCAATTTGGAAACAACATCCTTATTATAATAACAGGGTTAAAGGTTGTGTATTATCACCCCCCCCCCCTCCCCACCACCCCACCCCACTACCAGTCTTAGGCAGGAGCCTTCTCAAAGGCATTGGACATGCCACCAAAATGAAGTGTCGTAATCAAGAATTCGAGCGAAAAAAAATCAATTCTAGCCAGTAGCCAAACAAATAATCTTATCAAACTGGATTGCAAAGATATTTCAGCAAAAGTAGAAACCATAATGTCAAGAATCAAGAATTCAAGATTAATACTCCATCAAACTATAACCATATAGTTTAGTCTAGCCAAGGAAATAATCAAAACATTAAATAACCTCATGGAGGAAGGGGAACTGAATTCTTGTAGAGAATCCAGAGGAAGCTCATCA
Source organism: Echium plantagineum (assembly GCA_003412495.2). NCBI lineage: Eukaryota > Viridiplantae > Streptophyta > Magnoliopsida > Boraginales > Boraginaceae > Echium > Echium plantagineum. Next base: position 43,843,531 of record CM016562.1, read on the forward strand.
AATTCGGTCGGTTCGGAACTCTCTACTTGTTGCTCGTCTTCCTCAATAGTGGGAGTAGATGATGTTGAAGAACATGGTATGTAAATAAGTGTTCTTGAAGATGTTCTGATATGAGAAGTAATGGACAAACTAGAACATGTCTTATCTTTGAATATTAGGTGGTTGGGAATAATTGTTGATAGTAGAAGGGACCTTTGTGGTGGTGGAGATGGTGACGGGAGGAAGGAACAGCTGCAGAAGCTGGTGGTGGTGGTGGTGGACATCTTCCTCCCTTGAGTAACTTCAGGGGAGAGCAATAATAGCCACGAATCTTGATTATCTGTTTCTTCCAATCTTATTGACCACCCCCTCCCCCAACCTTTTGTAAGAACTACAAATGTTACAACTATTATGTCCCCTTATTTATTTCTCCTTGTTTAAAAATAGGATACACTGTCATAATCGATTGATCTAACGGTTGACTAGCATCGTGGTCAAGTGTTCAAATTTTATTAATTGAAATGGATGGAGAACTAGAAAGAACGATGAAACCATAAAAAAGCCACAAATGAGGTAAATCATGAAATATGCCTCAACTTATTAGGGCACAAGAGCTCACATGTGAACCACTCCTTCAAGGAATCGAACCCACACTCCGTGAAAATGTCAGGTTACGACTTACGAGTATTTAGCTCTAACTCTTTACCGGTTGAGTTATGCATCACAAGCAGCACTTCAAGTAATTTTTGGTAAGATATTAGTGGGAGGTAACAAGAGTATTTTATAAGAGTTGGGTAAATTTTGACTTTTTCCCTACTTAATAACACTAGTTTTTAGTACACAAAATCGGTCTAAGGAGTTTGACCGCGCAAGAAAGCTTAGCTTCAGAAATAACTGAAACAATGAGCTAATCAACAGATTTTGTGAATGAAGATGTTCTGATATATACAAGGACATGAAATGTAAACAGTGAATCTTCAAAGGGATAAACATCCCCAACTTCATGAAGCAACCGCACAACAACCTATTTCCACTTGATCAAAAGAAATCGAGAGGAAAACCTTCATACTTCGCATGTTATGTACCCAAAGGAATGCAAAGAGCAATATCAGATGGAGGCGAACAATGAAATTTATTCGCCACCACATAGTCTACTAACAATATTGCTGAAAATTTCATAGCGACGCTTCTAACAAGTCACTAATAATTAATACCGGAAAAAATTATCTGTACCACTCCTCAATAGTTTCTATAAATGTACTCATGTTAGTCGACTGTCATCCCAGTAGATTTGGCGGCTCTGCACCACCATTCTCAACCATCATTGAGCTGTGATGATGAACCATGTACCACCTCCCGCTAATGAATTCAAAAACGTTTGTCACAAAGAAGGACCCGTTGTTTGCGAATGGGATATTACCCATGTTAACATATGCTTTCATGGTAACCCATGCGGAATCTGTCAGAATTCGTACCCTGACATCTCGAATCTGGAAATCAACAGCGCCCTGCTCCCAGTTAAATTCCATCTGCCAACTCTCCATGACAGCATTGAAACTGCTTGAAGAACATTTCAAAAGACATATATAACTCCGTTAGAAATGCCTCACCACCACTATATGTCAAAGCATCATTTCTTTTATTTAGAATCGTTTCATCCCAAAATCCCAATAATTTGTTGTCAAAATTGTTATGCATTTCTGTCCGGGCAATTGTGAATAAGAAGTTCAGTCTATATTATTCTAAGATAGTTTTCTGACTATTATATAAACCAAAGTAAGCTGAGTAACCTAAAGACTATTCTATATAATTACCCCAAATGCTCACAATGAACAATGTGGACAATCAACTCGCCATAGTATCCAATATTCAGTCAAGTATGAACTATGGAGTATGCTATTCAATGAGAAATAGAGCAGAGATATGGAATCAAAGAGCTTGAGATGGAAAGCCACTCAACTTACCCTGTAAAGAACTCTCCAGATGCATGAAAACACTTCACATAGTCTGCATTAAGCCACAAACGACCCATATCTTGAAGTGACCCATCTCTAATAATGTTAAAAAACTGCGCATTAATATTTACAACTGCCCTCGTAGCTGCATAGTAGGCCTTCCATCCATTGACTGGCCTGATGCCATCTTGCTCCAGCGTAAAATCCTAAGAGAACACAGTGAAGGTAACTCAAAAGAAAATCATAGTTTCAACAGTTAACATAATAGTTGGTAAAGAAGCTGTCCTTTGTATCACATGGTGTCAAATTCCAGAACCTGTGGAACAATGCTAATTCTGCAGTAACTTGTCAATAAATATTACTTCCACCTTCCCAACTTGATTGGGAGGTTACCGTATCCACAAAGCACAACTTTGTAGGTTCTCAAGGAAAAACCCCAAACTAATGTGGGAAGGAAAAAGTATCAATGAATTGGACTAATCAATGTATACACATATGATGCTTATAATTATATGTAAGACTTGAAGACAACATATAAATTCAAATCTAGAAACATACCATTAACAACCATTTCAAGCCTAACATATAGAAGTTGACATTTACGCTGATGCTATTAAGCTCATCATATTTATCACATCATTAGGTAGATATTGGTATATTGATATTATAAATAATAGATATGACCGGCGACCTGTCCTACACAACTAGAAATTTCCAAGATGACAATGATTCAAATCATTTTAACACTATGATATAAATATGGCATCTTAACTACTTAAACTACATGCAAATTTGAATAGAGAGACAACCTGTAACCGTAACACATGGCCGATAGTTCTTAACTAAACAAATTCAGAATATGACAAGGCATGGTACAAGGGCCACAATGTTTCTCGAGTAAACGGGGAATGGACAAATTTACCACTACAATTACAACCATTAAAATCCATCGCTCTGAGCTCCATGCTAGAAAGCAAATATAGATGGCTTTAATGACAATAAACTCTACGTCTAAACCGACAATCTTAATTCATACCAACCAACTTAATCCAGTACCTAGCCCCATAGCAATCTTAATAAACACCCTGCATAATTTGCACCAATTCCGCTCACATTCAAATTCCAAAAATCTATAAACATTACATCAATATAGTCAGCTGAAACTATAATCATAAATACCACATAATCAACACAAAACCTAAATAACGTACCTAAATTGAGCAAAATTGAACATAATCAAATACCATAAGATACCATAAAATCTATCCAAAAAGGCTTAAAATCAACCACACCTTATGATACAACGCCTTCCATGCATTATCATCATTAGCAGCTTTACGCATAAGCGAATTCGTCATCGAAAGCCTACACAGACTCGGGTAATCCAAATAACTTAACGCATGAGTGGTGATCTCCGGCACCAATTGCTCCATCATGGACGCCCCCGTCTGCTTCTCCCTCTCCACCACCATCATCCCTCCTCCTTCCACCCCCTCAGCCACTGCAAAAGGAGGGTTTTTCGATGTCTCAGGTTGTTCCCGTGAGCTGAACTGGGAATTGGTTGACTTCAATTTTGACCGAAGAGTGAGAAATGTGACGAGTATGCAGAAAAGGGTAGTCAAAATTGCAGTCAAAATTGAAACTTGTGAGGAACTGATTTTGGTCAAAATCCTAAAATCCATTCATATGGATGAACATGGAAAAAGAAGAAAATGAGGATAAAAAACCCTATGCATAAGGTACAACTAAATCATGCATATGTGTATGATTAATTAGGGTATAATAATGGACAATTGTTTTGGTGAGTTTGAAGTTGTGGTTTTTGGTAAAACCCTATGTAAGGTGGTTGGGGATGGTGGGGTGGGGGTATGGTGGAGTATTTGAAAACTGGTGAGTGTTAACAGATGATATTTTTGCTATAGATATTTAATCCTTTTCAACATAAATAACTAGTTTACAAACAAGACGGGTAATCGGGTGAATTTTAATTCCAATGCTCGAATTTTCAAGGCACGAATTCTTGATAATTCTACTCTTATCAAACATGTAAAATTATTATTGGATTTTGTATGAACGTGCCCATCATGCATTTGTTTGCTTGTGTGTTTCCGTTTTTTTCATAGGTACGCATTCAACGCATGAAATCATCATTGATCTACCAACCAACATATGAATACGTAATACGTCATCCAGTCCACCAAACCTACACATGCTTCATGCGTTGGGTGAGAATAAAACAGTCAAAAATTTCTGTCGTGAAAATTGAAGCGGTGAAATATATTCCCCTAAGAGAATTATTGGGAAAAGATCATCTACCTCGTTGTTACCTTTTTGATATATTCTTACTTATAAAGTCTTATTATTTTAAATATCATGAATAATTATGTTGTAATATATCAATAATACATGATTTATAAAATTTAAACTAAGACGATAGAAGATACTAAATGAGGTGGAGAAAATCATTGTTAGACTTGGAAAACGACTCCCTAAAAGGCATGTACAAATAGAATCAAGCATATTCACTTGGCTTCAACTTTCAATCCTAGATAAGTTTAGATTTTGTATCAACTTGATTTAATATCGAATTATGAAATTGAAGTTCAACTCGACCATTGTTACAAACGCTACTACGTTTCTGTAACTTGATTTTAACATCAAATAATTGGAACAGTTCAAGTCGACGAAATATTATACGCACTCTTCAACTCTTGAATTGTTAAAATATCATTTGTTCTGTGAATTATCTGTAGGAATAGGAGGATGCACACATTATGTGTTTGGTGGTTCCACAGCTTAGTGATGTATTAGCTAGTCGAACGATACACTGTAGATTGACTACTTGCACAGTTGCACTATCAACACTATTAATCAAGATGATAAATAGATAAAACCATCTATTAACACAATTAATCAAGAAGATAAGTAGATAGAACCATAAGATACAGAAGAGGACGACCTTTAGATTAACAAAATGGTACGAGTATCATCCTAGTGGTCCTTCGGATTCTGTTGAGCGGCCTCAACATATTGCTCGGCGAGTTTCTTCACCTTTTCACCTTCCTTGATGAGAAAGTTTGCATTCTTGTCCTTGGAGTGGTACTTCATTACCTTCTCAGTTGTCCTTCCTACAGCCCACCGGTACTGCTCCACGGTAATCACACCGCTCTTGCACAAAGGTCTGATATGCTCTTTGATATAGGCTTCAACCTGTAGTATCAAGAAGTCGATAGAAAAAAAGAAACCGGGAAACCCAGTTAGGCTCAGTTACACAAAAGCTCTGAGCAAATATAAACATAAACTAGAATGAAAATACTAAGATTGTACCTTCTTCGACACAGTTTCTGTTTTACTTGTTTCAGATGTTGACGTCTTTTCCTTATCTGACGAGTTCTCACTCTTCTTGGAATGGCTGGCTGCATCTTCCTTATCCTTCATGTTACTCCTACCATCTTCTTTTCTGATTTCCCCGTGTTCATTATCAACCATATGCTCAAGAATCTCTTTGTTGAGCAAAGGTTCACAAGGGATTTTTGGTGCTGTCTCAGGATATTTTCTTATCAGCGGTTCTTTATCAGGCCCGTACAGTTCCTGTATATCACATTCTGCAAGGTGTTGTTCCTCATCTCCAACTTTTGTGTTATCCTGAACATCACTTTCCTTGCAAACATCTACCGCTGGACTGCCCTTGCTTAAAAGACTTGGTGATCCAGAGTCTTCCAGTGCTGATATTTCACATGCAAGGTCACCTTGAACACTTGAACTTTCAGGTTTGTTGAGGGTAGATAGAAGGAATTTTATTTTCGGGTCTTCTGTCTGTGGTCTTGAAATCTTCAAGGTACTGACATCAATGAGGTGGTCATCATCTTCCAAACTATACTCAAAATCACCATAAATGTCGAGGTCTGGTTGAGACTCCACTTCAAATACATTATCAGGACCGTCATCTTCAATATTCTCTGTTATGCCCGTGTCCCCTTCAACATCATCCATTTGTTGCGGGGGACTACTGGGAGGGGAATCATCAGATAAAAGACCAGCAGCTCTCAGAGCATCATCGCCCTCCATATCCTCACAATGATCACCACTTTCTTTGGCTTTGTCAGAAATTGTTTCTGGAGCTGAAGAGGGTTGCAACTCAATAGCTTCAACAGAGGTGGAGTTATTTTTTCGTCTTATTTCTTGAGAACACAAATTGACATACACCGGTTTGCTGTTCGATCTATTAGCAATATCCTTCTCTATGTTAATGGCATCAGCAATGGCCAATTCAGTTTCTGCAGCTCTTCGGATCACTGGAATATTTGCCTTTTTGATGAGGTGCTCAGCAAGGTGGTAAAGTTGAGCCTATAAAACATGATTTAGATAGCATAAAACTGTAGAGGAGAGCTTGAAAAATATCACACAGTGGAGGGATGACCACAAAAAAGAGCTTATGAAGTTGAAAGCATTAAGACTCGGACGAATTGATCAGTTGCAAGATGAACTGAACAATTACAAATAGCAGTGAAATGGATAGCATAAAACTGTTCCTATCTTGTTATGGAAAAGTACCTGCAATTATTGCAAAGGCCAATCCATCAAGGACTTAACACATGCATCTCGTATGTGGACTATATCATAGTTTCTAGATGTACTGCTCACCTGCCTAACTGATGCTGGAATTTTGTTATGCCGAGTAGGTGCTAATTCTGGCCGCATATCTTTTGGTAGTTGTGCCTGCCCAATAAGGCAAACAGAACAAGGTTTACTTCCAATATATAGGCAGGCAAAATAGATACCATCAACAAATACTATCTGCATATACCAGTAAAGGATAGTTTCCTTTTAACAAAACAGTGTCCTCTTTCTCATGTGTTGATTTCCTGCCAACAACAGCTGATTTCCTTGCAAGAAGCTCCAATGCCCATTTTTTCTTATCACTCCTTGTGTCGTCAGACGTACCAACCAATTTCTTCTGGGAAGTTACCTTCGAGGTACTTGGGGTAGTAGAAATTGCAGACCCTTTAAAGGTGGATATTTTACTAGAGGACCCTTCATGCTTTAGGGCGGGCTCACTCTTCAGAGGATTAGAATCGCGAATGTTTCTGGAAGATGGAAAACCAGCTCTTTTGGTGAGTTCTTTGCTTTGTTCTGAAATAGCAGAGGACTCGTGGACTAAAACAGGTTTAATGTCGGTCTTTCGAGGTACAACGGATGCATCAGCTAGATATAACCTGGAAAGGAAGGCACCTTTTGCTCCCTCATTCTTTTCACATTCTGTTTTGCCGCCAGAATCACTAGTTAAGAGGTCAAGTACTGACTTCAGAGTCTGAACCTTTTCAGGTTTTGATACTTGTGTGCAGCGATATTTCCAGAACTCAATATCACAATCCCGTACCCAGGCCCGTTTGCGTTTTCCACCAGTGCTGTATATCTTTTTTGTTAGATTTTCACGTATTTTACCTTTTTGAAATATTAACTTTTTTGCCTTTAAATTAACAGGCATTTTTTTCGTTTCTGCTGTTTGTCCAGCCACAACAGCTCTAAAAGCAGCCAACAACTTCTGATCAAAATGATTTTCACCAACTTCTTTAGAGGATTTGTTACGAACAGCATCTTTGATCTCCTGCCGTAGTGTTTGAACTACAGAGGATGTATTTTCATCATTATTCGCTCTCCTCATTATCTTTTTTACCCTGAGACCAGAAGTACTTCCTCTTTCTTTTGATGATGTATCAGCATCAGCGGATGGCAATTGAGTTGGATGATTTCGACCCATCTCTTTAACTACATCCATTGAATTGACTGCACTCTTCCTCTGAGATAAACGCCTCATCATCACATGATCAGTCATGCTCGTGGAATCAGATACAGCATTTGCGCCTTTCAATTTTGATTGTTCGGCGTGAACCTTTGAAGGTCTGTGTTGACTCTTTCCTTCAGTTTTAGCTCTCTTAACAGATATCTTAGCTCCATCGTCAACTTTCCTCTCGCTGTGATCTCTATCTCTACATATATAATCACACTCAATGAACAGAAAAATAGGGGGAGGGGGGAGTTCTCATTTACTTCTAGCTTTCACCCAATATGCTAATTTTTTTAGTTGAGCAAAACAATAAGAACGGAAATATCAGACAAAATCTTATATACACTGCACCATGAAACTAAGTCAGCAGAGATACAAATAAATGAGGTGACGAAGTTCCTAGTAACTTTATTCCAACCCGGTTGGAAAATTGTATGTGTCAAGACTAAGTGTCAAACCATAAGTATTTTCAGAATTATTTTTCCTCAAGATTGTAAAATGCTGCTGATGGATATTAAGTTATCAGATACTTACAGTATACGACCACCTAGTAAAGTTACTAGCAGTTGCACGTTCTCTTAGATTTTATAGCAACATGCATGCTATGGCAGGGAGTTCGGTTATTATTCTTATTTCTTCTTAATTTTGGTAAATATGAATATGTGATACTGACACCATAAATTTGTAAGCAATTCATTAAGGTTACCTGTCGTTACTATTCTTTCTTTTTACACTGCCAGCGCCCTTTTCTCTATTGCCAGATGGCATCTTTGAAGCTGAAATAATTTCCTTTTTATCCTCCATCTCCATATCAACTGGTTGCAAAAATCCAATGAAAGAAAACATAATTGGAGAGGTGGAGAAAAATAACGAGCACAGGTGGCCAAAACTAATGGTAATCATAAGCTAGCTTAATTCAAGTATTACCTGGTAGTAGATGTTCCTTTGTATCATTTTGCAGTTGCATGGGGTCAGAAAGAATTTCAGTCTCATTGATTGTCAAGCCAACTGCAGGTTGAGTTCAGGGGGTGTGGGGTGGAGAAAGTGGGAGAAGTTAGTAAATCATCTATGGCAAAAAGAATCATGTCAAAATGGATACTGCTGATGCAGAAAAATATACTACCAGCTGAAGATGAGTTGGAAGACAGGGCAAGATGAAGATCTATGCCAGCTCCAACTAATGTATCATTGGATGACTCAGCAAACAATTCTCTTGGATGTGTTTGCAGTCCATCCAAAAGCCTTAGTTCTCCTGTTGTCTTTTCATCAATGTTTGTCACGAAATGAGTGCACTCAATGAGTTTTGAAGATGAAGTTGATGGTACAAATGTGTTCTGTAATAATGAGAGTCCTAGCCCTTCTGACCCTAAGTTTGGTTCTACAGTACTCCCACTGCATGGTGATAATTCTAACCTGGATAAATTGGTAGTAGAATCAGATACTACTGTATCAACTACTATGTCTGTACAAAGATCTATACTTGAGGGATTAACAACTGATTCTTCGTTCGTTTTAGCTCCTTCGACCATTGAAACAACAAGAGCTGTCTCACCAACATCGGCAACAGAGACCAAAACCTTTCCAACTAAATCTCTACCCAGTACACATTGACCACTGGCATCCTGTCTGAGCTCTTTGCTTGGTCCTGATCCTGTAATCATGTCTGCTTTTTCTGGAGCCTCGAGCACTAGACATCTACATCAATTCAAAAGGAGTGTAAACAAAACCAAAACCAGCAAGTTGTAAACATGTGGTATTTGGTAAAGGTAACATATACATAGTGGTAAAACAATATCTTAACATTCCTTTGCATAGGGATACTCATACAATGAACTCAGATGCTTTTTTTAAGTTTCTCCTTGATTAAGGAAAAACATATCAATTTGATGATGGTTCTCAAAAGCTTGTATGTTACCTTGGACACATCCATGATTCTTCACAAGAACTCTCTGTGTCGAATGCCACGCAGTACGCATGATACCTAATACCATAAGTCCATGAAACAGAGTGAAATTGATTTAAGGACTCGATAAACTTCTCCAGGACTGAATCAACATAAATAGGGATAAATATAAGCACACATAAATGGTGACTTTGCTGAGGTGTTACTACCGCACTGCATTACAGTCTCAAATATACAATTCAGTCTAAATAAAGGCAGTTAGTAGCAAACTAATATATAACTACCTATAAGATAATAGAGAAAATTCTCTGATGTTGTAAATCCATGTTCTACACAGGTAAAATCTCATGGATTTACGCCGCAAGTCAATACGAAAATAATAATAAAATACTAAAACTCATGTTGTCTTCTTTTTTGTGGGGTCCGGTGGGGTTTACTTTGGAGGGGTTGGGATGGTCACTACTTCACTATCCTTTACCAACTATGAGAAACAAAGATAAAGTGTCAAGAATAAGCTTTGTGATTTCGATTATTGCTAACATACGACGTCTATACCTTTACCAACTATGAGAAACAAATTCCTCAGATATTTGACTTACCATTTATCACATAAATCACATGCAATTGACGTATCTAAACTTGAATCTTCTCCAACTGCAGCCAATCCATTTCGAATTGTGCAGCCATCACCCAAACAGACAACTGCCTATGAAGAGACAAGCTATGATCATTTGAAGGTTACAGCGAGGAATTTTTAATCTTGCAAACTGAACAATAGACGAACGAAAAGAATAAAGAATCTTCAGAAAGATAAAAGACAACATAGAAATAACTCAAAGATTGGCCAATTAAGGGAGGTCTTCAGAACCAATATATTTCTGCATGCTCAATAAAAGTTAATGAAAAAAGTTCCACTATATTAACCTTTTTGGTTATGAGGGTTGTGCTTAGCATCCACAAACTAATTCACTGTAAGAGTAAACTTTTGGCAGTTTTATTAGGATAAAAGGTCAAAATGATCACTCGTGTTCAGTCATCTGTGAGCTGTTACTTTGATGCCATCATATATAAGTAGCCTATTTCCTCCATTGATGTGACAATGTGGACGGTGATTCGACCACAAGTAGTTTCTTCTACCAAGAACAACCACATGTCCTACGTGCGTTTAACATGGAACTATCCTCATTAAGGCTACATATACAGAGGAAGAAAGAAAGACAACTGAAGGTGAATAAAGGAATCAGCGACAACAGAACAGAAAGCATAAGGTAGCAACTCATACATCAAATTATTGATTTTGTTGGAAGTAAACAGCAGCATGACTCAGACAAAGAGTTAAATAACGCAGAAGAATATATTATTAACTCTTTATTTGTCTTAGAATTCAGAAATCACACAAAAGGGTTATGTGCCAAAATTTCAGAGCATGTACTTACATTTTCATCAATATAATATGATGGAAAGGAATTTCTCCCATCTACGCTCCAACTTTCATCACTGCACATACGATACAAGGCAACCATGTTAATAAAGTGAATATAATACCTCTATTAGGATCTACGTTGAGTTGCTGACAGTATAAGAAGATAAAGCATCACATTATCACAGAACTTTTTGAAGTTAAACCTTTTTCACATTATATAGATCACAACTCCAATTTGAATCTGCTTAAATTGCTATTGATAATTTATATCTTAAAATGTACTACCAATTTCGGCCTATAGTTTTTCTAACAAAAACCATAGACTGTTATACATCTTGCTTGCAGCAGGAGGAAGGTTTAGGTTTATATGCATTTGTAATCTTTCTTTTATGGTTCCAATTGCCATTTTCAGGGGTAAGGTGTCTGATTGCAGAAGAATGTTACACAAGTAAGCTTAGTTCATTTAAAGTTCGTAAACTGGTAAGAATTTTAAGATTCATTCTACCACTTCAAAGCAAAGTTGTTGTGTCACTCCAGTGAAATGAAACTTCAGTGTAGTGACTGTATTTTTAATAAGATCACCAAATTTGCAGTGAGATATCTATGGTCCCACAGTACTGTGACTATCATCTACTCACTAAAGTAACTCACACTAATCTATTCGAATTATTTAAGGAAGAAGGAGGTGAAATCAGGGCTTCACAATTGCAGGAATTTTAAAATAATTTTAAATCAAGGAAGCAAGCTACACGAAGAACTAAGAATACCTGTGATTAGTATCCTCATCTGTCTTGGTACTGCCGATGGTATCATAGACCTACCAAAATAAAAACCAGATATAGGTTAAGTGAAGTGTGAAGCTTACTGATATCTGAATTCAAACTACATCATTAATTATCTTATTAAGAAATTAAGTTGTTAGACCAATAATTATAAATGTAAAAATTCAACAAACAAAGAAGGTATGCACTTAATTGATAGACAGTGATCCAAAAGCAGATAGTATAGGCAATTGATCAAATGCCAAGAGTTTTCTTTACTCACGGGCACACAAGTGATCATTTGAAATTCATTCTGGCATAGAGGACAAAGGTTTGTGATGGTAGCCCAGTTGTCAATGCATGTAAAACAGAACCTGAAATTTGAATGTTAGGTGTAAGCCATTATTTCAATCTTGAAACAACACAAGCTAGAACAAATTTAAGAGCCTTAACTCTTCACCACCAAACTGAAATTCAAGGTCTCAACAAGTCGTTCTACCTAATATCTACTCCCTCCATTTCAAACAGATCATCCAGTTTTAGATATTGATAGTTGACTACTTACGTTTTGAACTCAAATATATTTGTATTTGTCCTACATTATTAAGAGAATATAAAACAAAAGAAAGTAATTCAAACCATAGTTATGTGTGTTAATTGAGGTTACGAAGTTTGTTAATTTTTACCACTAAAAACAAATTACAAGATCATTTTCACATGGAGTTGGTTACTAGTATTGATTGAGTAGAATCCAAGAGAAAGAGAAGCCCCAAACACCGCTGTATTGATCAGCCAACGAGAAGCTGATGCTATCAGGCCACTTGAATATGCAGTTGGTACAAGTTATAGTTACAAAAAGACTTACAAACTGTACATGAAATCTCATCATACAAACAATGATACCTAATAAATTCTATCATGTCTCATATTTCTTGGTACTTTTGTTTATTGGACTCATCGTTGATTTTGCAATCTTGAACATTGAAACAACGGGTCATATAGGCTCCAATTAAGGTGGAAATTATTGACAAAATACTCATCAGATATTATCGTATATGATTCACAATGATTAACAACTACTCTATGTTTTATCAAACACAGACTATTGCATTAAATTACTAGATTAAGATATATACCAATGTTGGCAGCAATCAAGAACTCCCCGATCAATTACAACATCCATACATATGCCACATCTTTCTCCCTCAAAATTCAAATCATCCTGCACATACAAAACCAAACATCAAAACCCACTCATGGAAGCGATAAGTAATGCATTCGATTCAATTAACTTAATTAGTCTGCAAATAAAAGTCTACCAGTCACCAAACTAACTACCAAAGTTGCCATTAGTAACAAAACTCGACATGTTCCCAGTTAATCATTAAAAAAATTGGTTTTCTACTATGTAACTATATATCCACTTTTCAGAATACAACTTTTTAGCTTCAAAATTGGATAATTATTTGGTACAAAAAGAAGTATTCATCTTAGAATCCACATTTTTCTAGCTTCAAAGTTGGACAAACTTTTGGGACAAATAGAGCAACATTTTTCATAATCCAACTAACTGTTTAGCTTCAAAATTGGAAAATTTTACGAGTAATTTTTCAGAATCAATATTCCAGAAAGCATTTTAACTTTAAACTAAATTGCATATAGTATTAAGCCATTAGGATAAAAATCAATAAATTCTTACGCAGAAATTAATTCGAAAATTAGTAACAATAAAAAAAGCAATAAAAAGCTATATATACCTCATTATACTCATCAATTGAATAATTATCATCTTCTGATAAATCTTGTGCAACTAAATCAACCTCCATCTAGATGAGATAAACCCTAAAAAGTCTCTGAAAAAAATTATTAATATTATTATCGTAAATTTGATAAATCAAAATTGGATTATATACCAATATATATCAGTGATCACAAAAGGGGAAAAATTATTTTAATTTTAAAAATGTTGTGGACCTTTTATATGGGCCTAGGTGGGCTTCCTACAATGGGTTCGAGGTGATCCTGTACTGGTTCAGCTCGGATAAATAGAATGTGGCCCACATATTTTTTGGCGACCGGACCCTGAGGTACAAGTTAAAAATTGATTGTTCCAAACTTACAATTTGTATTATTGAATTGAGAACTAAGGGGCCGACAGCTCCTTGCCCTGGTATGATGTCAGAGGTTGGCACAAGATGTGTCTCGTCTGATCAGAGGATTAGAGTTGTTCGTTAATCACTTCAAAACACAAGGTTAGCTTACATTAGGATGCTTTGCACTTTGCACGTTCTTTACCAGTTGAGCTATGTCCGGGAAACATACAATTTGTATCATTATCTCATAATATCATGACGTAAATTTAATTTAATTTTTTTTTTTAAATTAAACAAGATATATGTGTCTTTCAATGTCATATGGAGGGAAGGATTTTATATTTTATGATTAATGGATATTATTGATCCGATTTTCTCGAAAATATGTTATACTTTATACTTCAAGTTAAAGATTGTCTACTTCATACTTTTTCATTTCTCATAATGTGTCTCGTTTCATCAACATTTATATGTAGTTTTGTAAACAAGTTATTGAAAAAATCAAAACGAGACATCTGTTTGTCTTTATTAGGATATATAAAGTAGTAGTTAGTGTTTGCTTTCATTGTAGGATCAATCCGAAATCAAAACTACTGGTTTATAAGGCAATGGTAAGAATGCGTACTACCCGATTCAATTTATCTTGTTAGATGAGAAACTCCAGAGAATCTTAGGGCAATGTTTAATGGTTGATATTGATCTTGAAACAATATAGTCATAATCTTTTTTTTCTGTAAATTAACGGTGAAGTGAGTTTCGAACTGAGGACCTTCTGATCACTAGCAAGAGCCTTTTTTATAAGCTATTCGATTAACTCATATATGTCATAATCTTAATTACCCTTTTCACTTCCTACATTCACCAAAGGCCCCAAAGCACCAGATTCCCTCAGGCCTCAATTATGTTTGAAGAATGGTTTA
>CM016562.1:43858452-43941714 GCA_003412495.2 Echium plantagineum
TGTGAGGAGGTTCAGATGTTTCCCTTTGTACAGTTCCATTGTTATCAGAATGAAAACCATGTTGAGTTTCACATTCTGGGACTGTTGACAAAACTGGCCACCAATATATTCATCAGCCACCCCGTCCCTTAAGTTCTGTTTTTCAGAAACGGCCATCTCAGCACTTGCACTATTACTCCGGCATACCAGAATGATCTATAGTACAGTCCCAATCTGGCCTACCAAAAATATGAGAATTTTCACTGAAAGCAGTATTATTTGCCTCCCATCCATGTAAGAAGGGGGGCATGAGTCATCGTCCAAATTTCTCCATCCCATTGGACGCATGACTAGAAAACCTATCTGGGCCAGGAATAGGGTAAGGAAGTCCACAATGGTTCAGATCCATTGAAGGTCTAACCCCAAATAAATGTGGAACAGGAAACATGCTGCATCACATGATGAAAACCAACAGGTGGTGGGACCGTGTTGAAAGGGCATGAAACCATTTGGAACGGGTGATGGCCAATTAGAGGCCCCTCTCCAAGAATTACCTTGCATCCTCCCATACTGGCATCCCAAGTCTCCTATGACGATTATTAGAATTGCCTCTTCTATCATCATCTGACTTCTAATGGTGAAGAGCTATCAGCCCCATTCTAGAGGAGGGAGGAGCTAAAAGAGACTTCGCACTATTTGATGAAGGACCACTCCTTGCAAAAGGAGAAGAAACAGACCCGTTATCTCCATCAACTTCGGAAAATTCATCTCCTGCAAACTTCTCCATTGCAACATCACGACTTCCTCTGGCTTTTCTACCAATTAAGTCCTCCCATCCTTCGAACCTACGTACCTCTGTCCAGATTCATCGCCATCGAGATTCCGCCGAACATCAGTTCTAGAGTTCTTGCGTTCAAGCATGGATGATGGAGACTTGTCCATCAGTGGAATAGGCGATGAACGAATATTGGGTCTAAGATGCCTTTCAGCTGAAAACTCGCCAGAATTGGTATCGTCTTTCTGAAGAGGTTTCTTGTCATGTTCTCTGTTAGGGGTCTCACTATAGTCCTTGTATTTTGGCTCATCGTGCTTTTGGATCCTGAAATAGGAAAGCAAAATCAGCATAAATGTTGAAGACAACAAGTAAAGTGTTAGAATGCACATCGTACAAATATTGAATTCATAACAAATAGACTTGGTAACAGAAACTTGCAAGTGAACTAACAGCAGTAAGAACTCCACAAATAGAAAAAAGTGTTGTCAATTCTTTAAATAAAAACACTCGTGCAAATACCATGCTGAAGATTGCCAAAGTCAAACTGCTCTTAGACATGTCAACAAAGAGATAAGAAACTACTATCTGAAGTTCATAACAATATTGTGTATACATGAAATTTAGGCTCTCCTAATAGGCATCGCTCCACTTTTTCAAGTTACATTTCTGATAAAAAGACACAGGTTTCTTATTTAATGATTACCAAGGCCAAGAGCGTTAGATAAATCCCAACTCCTCCAACATACTGTTTTTTCAATAATAAAGCAGAGAAACATAGTTGTGAGACTGAGAAGTAATTCACATCAAACCACACCTCCTATTTAGTTACTCACACCAACATGATGGAGGATAATTAACAAAGAAAAAAAGTTGGGCATACTAACCTGTACTGATTGCTCATAATATGAGAACCTGAACTTGGAGAACTCTGTCTTCTATAATGTGTTGCAGTAAGGTCTGTCTCCGCAATCTTTGAAGTGGTCCTTCCTCGTTCATTGTCCCTATCTCCTCGTTTATGTCCAGACGAATGTTTCTCAGCATGATCATCCTTGTACCTTGACATCCTATCATCACCATCATCATAAAAGCTTGACTTTTTAGAAGGAAAACCTGAATCATGGTTCTCATCCCTCGAGCGCTTACTATCAGACTTGTCACTAGAGCGGTCTCCCAGTAAACGAACATCACTATATTTTCCCTCTCTAAACATCTTGTCTCTTTCACCATCAACTCCTAGTTTATCCCGATGTCTATTCTCTCTTCCATTGTCATCATGATACTTATCTTCTTTGTGCTTAAAATCTCTACGTCTCTCAACCTTATGTCTACCATCTCTATCTGCCTCATTGTAGTACCTAATGTCACTGTGTCGACTTTCTCTATCAACTTCTTCCATATGTTTTACATCCTTGCGTCGGATGTCGCTCCCACCATCTTCTCGGTATCTGTCATCCTGGCGCCGTCTATCCCTTTCAATCTCTCCCCGATTCTTGTCATCTATGTGTTTAGCATCTCTGCCACTACTTTCCCGATACTTATCCTCCCTCCTCCGACCATCTCTATCACTGCTATCCCGATATTTATCATCCCTATATCGACTGTCTCGGTCGGCACTATCCCTATACTTAGCATCCCGATGCTTGCTATCTCTGTCAAGATCATCACGATACTTAACATCTTTGTCAACATCTTCACAGTTCCTCTCTCCATGATCCCCTTCCTTTAAATCCTTGAGACGTTCACTTCTTGACAATGGGCGCCTTGTTTCAACATCTCTAGTATCATCTTGATATTTATCCAAGTCTCCGAAGCTTTCTTTCTTCTTCCTTGCTCTTTTCTCATCTATCTCAGCATTCCGCTCTACAATGAGAAGAAGAGGTGATTAACGGAAGAATCAGGATAAGAAAATAATCAACACATAGTAGCTTTATACCATAGTTAAATAACACAGAGAGCGGTGATACTATTCTTATAACAAATGGACACATACTTAGAACTAGATTTTTGAGAAACAAGACCACTATCATTTTCATATATACTACGAAGTTTCAAACCTAATGAAACTACTTTCACTTTCATATGACTACAAGTTCTACAAACCATGCATCTTTCAAAATCTAGACACTAACAGTTAATAGAAGCATGAATAACTCAAAGATTAAACTTAGACACCAAATCAAACTCTATTCATTAAATTGTAACTGATCCTTTCAAGCACAAAGATCATCACATAGGCACCGTTGCACAGAAACCTTAAAAGATTAATGGCGTCAATGAGAGATATACAGTAATAACTTAGCCGAATAGATCATGAAACTTCCTACAATGTATGAAGATGATCGAACCTAAAGCCATCATCCTAATGTTCATACTTGTGTGTTTTTTAGGACCTCGCCGTAGGAAAACTTAAGCAAACAGCTAGAATTCCAGAATGCCTAAGGGACTAAATGTAGAATAGCAAGTAAAACCAACTGGAAGAGAATATTATGTGATTTGTGATTATCACCATATGCCTGGTCCAAACCTATAATAAGATTCACAACCAGCACCTGCAAGTAAGCTTGTGAACTCCTTGACGAAGTCTGAGTAATTAAAATTTTCACATGTTCAAATCCTTTACTCCTAACCTTCATTTAACTATACTATATCCATACTTCGTACATAAATTTCTAGTAATATAAGTTCAGATGAATTGCATTAAGCTTGTTTAATCGAATTCTAAGCTGCATCTATAAAACTACATAAACACTTAATATACTATAAAAGAAGACAATGCAGCCACATCAGTGATAAGTTACATTACCAGCACTATTTCTTCTTCTTTTTCCATGCCTATCTTCCACCAAAACATCTGATTGCATGTCCTGCATCCTCACGATATCACCATCTACATTCACCTCATTACTATGCCTACTCTCCACACCTTTCTTCTCCTTCTCAAATCCACGCTCCTTTTCCCTCAATTCTCTAATATCCTTACCATCTTTAACCTTCTCAGACTTCTTCTTTTCACTCCGACTGCCACTTCTATTATATTCTTTCTCATCTAAAAGAGCTCCGTTTTCCTCCTTAGTGTCTCCACCACTCCCAAACCTCTTACTACTCCTACTCTTCACATCATCCCTGACTTCCCTCGATTTCGAACTCTTCTCTCCATCATTTTTCAAGATTTCATACTTCTTCTCCTTCTCATACCCTTCTCTCTCATCCCCACCATTACTCTTATCTCTCACCTTCTCATCCTTACGCAGCTTCGATGAAACATACTCCTCTACAACATCGCCACTTCTCAACACAGTAAAATCCTTCAGTTGTGAACTCACTTTTCTCTTCTCACCTGACCCCAAATGCCCCGAATCCTTTAAAACCTTATCCAAAATCGATCCACTATCCTTGACCCTAACTTCTTCAGTCTCAGAATCAGAATACTCCCTCGCCTCTTTCAAACTATGCTTACTCTGCTTATGTGATTTGTGCCTTGAACTTCTCGGCATTGCTCCAACAATAAACAGTACTTAATCTTTCACCAAACTTAAAACCCTAAATTCCCCAAAATCAATTCAACGAGTAAAACTAAAACCTCTTCAATTAGCTAATACAACACTCAGCTTGCAAAAAACTTATCCGAAACCGAAAGCCCAAAAAATCACCAACAAAAAGAATCCAAACTTCCCTCAACACTAGAGAAATAAACAGAACTTGATTGTTACACGAAACTTGAAACCCTACCAAATTAATCCCACGGTTAAAACAAAAACCTCTTTAAATAGCTAATAAAATCACTCAGATTGCAAACCTAATCCAATATCCAATACAGAAAGATATAAAACCTCCTCTATTAGATCTTTATTCAGCTGAAAATTGGAACAAATACCAAAAAAATGCAGAAATTAAAAAAAGGTAATGACAAAAGTAATTACGCGATTTTTATGATTATTGGTTGTATCGAGAGTTTGCAAATAGATATAGAGAGATAGAAGGGAGGCGGGGGTGGGGTGGGGTGGGGTGGGGTGGGGGAGAAATAAGAATGGAGGCGATGGTTTGGTGTGGAGCTAAAGAAGAATGTAACTCTTTTTGATAATTAATTTCTGTTGTTTTTTTTTAATTTATACTACGTATTATTTTTACGCCTCTCAAATACGAGTAGTAATATATTTTAAAACACCTATATTTTTATTGAAATTCACATCGAGTATAATTTTTTTTTGTCATGGTTCATTTTCTTTATAATTATAACATTTGATTTTATTATAATTATGACTCCAATTATTTTTTGTTATATGAGCCTTACATATTTATGAATTAGTAATACAAAATTTCAATAGATATTGATATACATTATTTGTAAAACACATACGAATATGAATAATGAGTAACAACATTATTAGTACTAGCTAGTAGTAGTATTTTGTGACTTGTGTGTCCCCGTGGAGTATTATTTTGATTGATAGACAATCTATCTTCCACAAATGGTGATTTAGTGTTCTATCATATCTACAAGAGCTTGTGGCTTGTAATTTGGTCATCACTTTCTTTCCAAGCATTACAACAATTTCAACATACAACATCAATTTAGATAGGGGAACCGAAGCATGATTCGGAAGAATATATTAAAACAATGTGATAATGATATTAATATGTCCTAATCTAAACTTTTTAAAATTATATAAAGGTTAAAAGCGTATGTGTGCCACGCTCTTTGTCTATAAATAATAGGAAAGTTACATTAGGAAAATTATAAGGCTTATTTTTTTTTGGCCCCCTGAAGTATTGAGACGTTTTCAATTTACCCCTGAATGATTTATCTTTTCAATTTATCCCCTGAACGATTTATCTTTTCAATTTACCTCCTATTTTTTTCGTTCCGCCCCCTGAAGTATTTTTTTCGCCAAAAAAGTGAATTGAGGTAAGGGCAAAATCAAAAATGCACATATAATTAGATTTTGAGGCAAAATTTAAAATAATTAAAGATACGGGTTCACTAATAAAATTCAAAAAAATATTTTTCCTTAATAAATAATAATAAAAAAAATCCCCCTCCTTCTTCCCCACCCCACCCCTAGGGCTGTGCACGGTTCGGTTCGGTTTTGGACAAAAAAAGAACCGAACCGATTTAATCGGTTCTACGATAAACAGTTAGTTCGGTTCCAAACGGTTCGGTTCCGATCGGTTCGAGGTCGGTTCCGGTTCGGCTTCGGTTCTGGGCCTCATGGTTTGGGCCAAAACTCAAGTCCAGTTTTTGCCATGAAATTTTAGGTTTATTCGTTCCTAATTAATATTATTATTATTTTTGAACTCAAAAACCTAAATGTGATTAGTATTGTTTTATATTAATTATGACTTATAATTAAGTTGTAAAAATATATCTACTTTATATAAGTTTAACGATCTCTTTTAAAACTAATTTCGAAGTTCGTATATGCATTCAACACATGAT
The DNA here is from genome assembly GCA_003412495.2 of Echium plantagineum. Taxonomy (NCBI): domain Eukaryota; kingdom Viridiplantae; phylum Streptophyta; class Magnoliopsida; order Boraginales; family Boraginaceae; genus Echium; species Echium plantagineum. Next base: position 43,864,644 of record CM016562.1, read on the forward strand.
ACCACACATATATTATTAGATTAAAATATATTTACTTATTCATTATTATATCATACTAATAATGAACAACGTTAAATCCTCTATTCAATTATCCTTTACTAAGCTTAATTTTTTCTACATAAAACTAGTCATAGGTTCGGTTCGGTTTTTCTCGGTTCTCTCAAAGATGGAACCGAAATCGGTTCGGTTCCGATCGGTTCTAAAGAAATCGGTTATTTTCGGTTCGGTTCCGGTTTTCCTCCACAGCCTTACCCACCCCTACCCAACCCCTCATTCATCTTCCCCGTAACCCCCCACCCCCTCCACGCACCCCCACCCCCCCGCACCCCCAACCCTTCCATAGTTGGAGGTCTCAAATTCCAATTTTGGTGTGCCTATAACACCTCACCTTTCTTTACCTACCCCCACCCCCACCCTCACCCATACCCCTGGCCATACCCCCTCACCCACCACACTTGTATATTATTCTCATCAGCTGATCAACATCTTCTTATATATGATTGCTTTAGTGCAGAAGATTAGTTGAATATACACTGATCTACACCACCAACTCAATCTCCTCTTTTCCATGTAAGCTACATTTGGTTTGAATTCATAAAAATCTAATCTTTATTCAAATGCTTGTTCCAATATGCTAAATTTGGTCATGGTTGTTAAAAGGCAAATCTATATTGAAATGGGTTGTTCCAATCTTGAGTTTTTATGAGCTAAGTTTAGTCATGGTTGTTAAAAATCCTATTTTTTTTAGAAATGTGTTGTCCCAATTCTGAATTTGTGTGCATGTATGTGAGCTAATTTTGGTTATGATTGTTAACAACCAAATCTTCACCAAAATGATTGTTACAATTTTGAGTTTGTGTGTGCTGACTGCTGAAGTAAATATGAATGAGTTGGGGGTGCGTGGAGGGGGTGGGGGTTGGGGGTGGGGGGTTATGGGGAAGATGAATGAGGGGGTGGGGGGTTGGGTAGGGGTGGGGTGGGGATGAAGGAGGGGGATTTTTTTTTTATTATTTATTAAGGAAAAATATTTTTTTGAATCTTATTAGTGAACTCGCATCTTTAATTATTACAAATTTTGCCTCAAAATCTAATTATATGTGCATTTTCGATTTTGCCCCTACCTCAATTCACTTTTTTGGCGAAAAAAATACCTCAGGGGGCGGAACGAAAAAAATAGAGGGTAAATTGAAAAGATAAATCGTTCAGGGGGTAAATTGAAAAGATAAATCATTCAGGGGGTAAATTGAAAGCGTCTCAATACTTCAGGGGGCCAAATTATAATAAGTGATTGTTTTCTTATGGTTCCATTCCCGCCGGTCATGTGACTTACTATCACGGTACTATACGGTTCTTGGGTATTATTGAACTGTATATGCCAAATAGGATCTCTAGACAGTTCGGACGAGTGCAGCGCATTCCGGGGAGAGTTATAGACGTACCTGTGTATTTATGTTAAGAATCCTCGGTCCTACAAGAAAGAATGTGGGGTGAATGATGTGCAGTGGACCATACAGGGGCACACAGGCTGAATGGAGATTTCTTAGGGCCCCTGGTAGTCCACAGTCCACACCTCACACCCGTCTCTCCTGATTACATGGAATCGTTTCGGAGGGTGAGTCACGTTCGTGCCAGCAATCCAGATGGGCCGTATCAGCCGGTTGCACCCCCTCCCCTCCCCGCCCCACCCAGTTTGCTCTTGATCAACGGGTATGATATCCTGTTCCATACTCTTCGAATTTTACAATTTATTTCTTACTTATTATATACTCCCTCTGTTTTTTTTACCTATTGTTTGGCAACAATCTACTTTATTAAAGACATAAAAGTATTACTCTTCTACCCCTATTTAATTGTATTGATTCCCCCATAAAGCTATTAGCTAATGTCTTGAAAGTTGAGAAATCAATAAATCATACTACTTTATTAAGGATAAAATAGTAAGTATAATGAAAAAGCACATTGAAAATAGTAAACACTATCTTAAGAAAACACAAGAATTCTAACCCAAACAATAGGTTAAAAAAAACTGAGGGAGTATTATTTATGATTTTAATTAACCCAATTTTTTTTTCAGGATTGGCAGGGGTACGGACCATAACACTTCAATCAATCCAAAGTCGTGATATCGATGAACTCTTAGAGGCGATGGAGAAAATATGTGTAGTCGTCCAAAATTGACTTTACTGATCACTGTGTATTGTAGTTTGGAGATATGAATATTTATTTCGTATGATTATGTATTTTACGGATTGTTATATGATATTTAGTTCGTATTAGGTATTTTATGATTGCCATTTCTATCGTGTGTTCACTTCGTATTATGTGTTTCACTCGTATTATGGAATTTCCGTATAATTTATGTATCAACTATCCTCGTTGTTATTGAATTCTTATAAACTACTTTCACTATTTAGGAAACATTGAAAAATTCACTATAAAATGATAATGTTGATGTGCAATATAATTAATTCAAATCTGCGCTAACAACGGCATAAGGTATAAAAACTAAGAAAATAATTTCTATCAATAAGAATCAAATGGATGAAAGTATAGTAACTATCAATTATTTACGTGTGAAAGTAACATGAAAGTGTCCATATATTAGATTGTATACACGTTTTGTTTAGAACGAAGAAATATCGCATTAATTTCTAATGCGTGGAATCGTCATAATTGTATATTACTACCGTTACTTTCGTCGTTTTGTGAAGGTAAAATAGACCAAAAGCCATGTCTTGGAAATAAGAGCCTGCGAAATAAAGGCACCTTTGGTGTGTGTAGTGATGTGCATAAGCCGAGCTAAACCGAGCAGCTCGGCTCGGGGAGCCGAGGCTCGAAGCTCGGCTTGTAATTAAATGAGTCGAGCCGCGAGCTAGGTTCCCGGCTCGTCAGCTCGGCGAGCTAGCTCGGGAAACTGGTTCGGTAGCTCGATAGTACATATGTTAATATTATTCACCTAAGTTCACTCCGATCCGGATAGACCATAGGGATTTAGAATATGGTGTGGTGAAAAGTAAAAGTGTCAAGATGTAAAAGAAAAGATTGTCAAAAGGTAAAAACTAATATTAATTAGGATTTATATTTATTATTTTAAAAAATTAATTTTTTTTAAAATTAAAATCTTACTGGTTGTCATGGCACCAGTGACACATGCTGCCTCCGCCCCTGGATAGAACATAGTTGATATGTAAACTCTGCATGAGTGTTTAAGTATGTCTTGGGACAAAATTGTATCAAATTGTGGTGGTCAAAATTGATGTTGATTTTGATTTTATGTAAAAAAAATATCTGAGTTGAGAATGTTTAGGAAGTATAGAACATAATAGATATGTAAAATTTGCATGAGTACAAATTGTATCAGATTTTGGTGGTCAAAATTTAAGTTGATTTTGATTTTATGTAAAAAAATATCTCAGTTGAGAATGTTTAGGAAGGATACAACATATTCCCTCCGTTCTTATGTAAAATCTGCATGAGTGTTTAAGTATATCCTAAGACAAAATTGTATCAGATTTTGGTGGTCAAAATTTAAGTTGATTATGATTTTATGTAACAAAATATCTGAGTTCAGAATGTTTAGGAAGGATTGAATATAGTTAAAATATAAAATCTGCATAAATGTTTAAGTATGTTTTGGGACAAAATTGTATCATATTCTGATATGTCATTGATTTTGATTCTATGTAAAAAAAGTTTGAGTTCATAATATTTAGAAACGACGGAGTATAGTTGATATCATTAGAGTGTACAATCTGCATGAAGCGTATTTTTGATGAGTCTGTTGGGTGTTTATTTGTTTCAGTTCTCTTACTAAGATTATACAGAGAATGGGTGAAAAATATCACCAGGTATCATATTTATTCTTTTGGAAGACTACTTCGGTTTATGTTGTGTCGTGTCTTTTTAAGTCACAATATATATTGCTTTAAACAGGTTGAGGAGTTGTGTGACATCCTCGATAATAAAACTTTGAAAACTTTTGGGTTATTTATTTATCAAGCAAAGTGTCAAATTTATTTTACTATGTTATTACCAAACATATATATATATAATATTCCTAATATTTGTAGACCACTATGAAGATTAATTTTCTGTTTCCAATGATATATGGTGAAAATGATCAACAAGCGGTCATTAATGATCCAAATTTACTTTTTGCCCCGCAGGTTAGTTTGGTTTGTTGTTATACCTGAGGAGAATTTAAATCCATTAGGATTTATTAATTGTTAAATTTAGTTTGGTATGTGCTACCCATGCCATTTTATCCATTATGCTGCATTGTCGAGATGTTATGCTTGGACCTCAACTGATGACAATGAGAAACTCTATAAAGACAAGTTCCCTAAAGAAATAGGTGAGGCAATCATTGAACTTGTAGCAATTCATTCCAGCGTTGCAAGTCCAGATAAATTAAAAATTCTAAAAGTTTCCTACAAAACATCCGGAAAGTTTCCATTTTTGAAATTATGGAAGTGAAATGTTTATATAATTACGAAATCAATATTTTATTTGCAGAAATAAGACTAAGTTTTTAATTTTTCTTAGAAATATTGGAACTAACTATTTTTTTAAAGCTTATATATTGAGTTCATACTAATTAATTTAAATTTTTTTGAAAATATATACATATATATATAACATATAGCTCACACTTTTAACGTGTTAGATTAATATAATTGTCTATTACTTTTAAAATTAACTTTTAGATATTTTACAAATAATATTAAATTATGTAAATATTTTGAAGTTTGATTTCAATCAATTGTTAACATCTTATTTTAATATTTTATATATCATTGATTTCAAAATATTTTATTTTATTTTTAGTTTAGCTCGTAAATATATAATATTTATGTTTATTCAAATTTCTTTTAACATGGATTATAACTTATCTTGATATAATAATTTTTACATTGTTTCTTAAATGTTTCTATAATATTTACGAAATGTTTCTTAGTTTTATAATTTCAAAACTATGATCGAACAAGAAACTTTGAACTATGGGTATGACTTGTGAGGGAGCTAGGGAAGGAGGCGGCCAGGTGGGCTCTGTTTTATTGATTGTTTTGGCATATATAGTGGTGTGACTTGTGAGTTGTGATGGAGCCAGGGAGGGAGGGACGCGGGTTTATTTTGGGAATTAGTGGCCGTTTGGATTGGGTGAATCTAGGTGAGAGTAAACAGTTAAAATTAATCTAGGTTAGGGAATGCAGGAGAAGCTATTATAATTGATGTTTGAATACCATTACCCTTCACTAGGTGAAACAATATAACTAATATCTTGAAAAACAATATTTTTTTTTTTTTTTGTAAATTAGCGATGAGGTGAGTATCGAACCCAGGACCTTTTGGTCACGGGAAAGAGCCTTTTCCACTAGGCTATTCGATTAACTAAAAAAACAATATTCTAAAATTAGAAAACTATTAAACTGACATTTGTATCATTCTCTTTATTTCTACACAAAACACCATGTTCTGTTTACAAATTAAATGTTATTAGAATAAAAATATTAGCAAAACATAAATATTTTTAACAATAAAAAATATAAAAAACATAGAAAATAAGTTCAGGAATAAATGGAACCAATAATGAAATAAAGAACGCGAAAGTCGTGTATAATAAGATGTTAGAGTGCATTCCAAGTTTTGAGAACATAATGCACAAGAATGAAGCCAAGAATGAAAGAGCCAATAATGCACAAGAGCCAAGTTTTGAGTCAATCGAATAGCCTAGTGGAAAAGGCTCTTGCTAGAGACCAGAAGGTCCTGGGTTCGAAACTCACCTTATCGCTAATTTACAAAAAAAAAAGAAAAAAAAAGTCAAGCAATGTAAAAATATTTAAAATGAAGCCAAGAATGAAAGAGCCAAAAGTTGTTTAGACAAAAAAATAATGTATTACAAGTATTTACAACACTATCAATGAATTCAATGTTAATTATTATATACTAGTATAAATAAAATGTGCCAAATAGATATTCTACTGGAATGTCATATCACCCAATTCACTGAATCTAATTCTACTTGCAATGCTAAGAAACAATATAGGCGGCAATTTATAAGAAAGAATATATGCGGCAGTTCATTAATGAGGGAATGTATTTTTTTGGAGGAAAATATTATTGATAAAGAAAAATATTATTGGTGGATATTCTAGTCTGATATAATAATAAAAAAAAATTAATTCGTTAAACTAGCATCACCCACCGATTTGGGGGTGAATTATTCGAGGCGAAATGGTGATGAATGTGTTAACCTACATTAATTAACCTTGGATTTTTTTTTTTTGGTTCCAAAGAGGGTGAATGATAAATTTTACCTAGATTCACCTAAGTTCACTCCGATCCGGATAGACCATAGAGATTTAGAATATGGTGTGGTGAAAAGTAAAAGTGTCAAGATGTAAAAGAAAAGATTGTCAAAAGGTAAAAGCTAAAATTAATTACGATTTATATTTATTATTTTAAAAAATTATTTTTTTTCTTTTAAAACTAAAATCTTACTGGTTGCCATGGCACCAGTGGCACATTTGCTTCCGCCCCTGGATAGAACATAGTTGATATGTAAAATTTGTATGAGTGTTTAAGTATGTCTTGGAACAAAATTGTATCAGATTTTGGTGGTCAAAATTTAAGTTGATTTTGATTTTATGTAAAAAAATATTTGAGTTCAGAATGTTTAGGAAGAATGGAATATAGTTAAAATGTAAAATCTGCATGAATGTTTAAGTATGTTTTGGGGCAAAACTGTATCAGATTCTTATATGTCATTGATTTTGATTCTACGTAAAAAAAAAAAAAATTGAGTTCCGAATATTTAGAAACGACGGAGTATAGTTGATATCATTAGAGTGTACAATCTACATGAAGAATATTTTTTTTTATAAATTAGTGATGAGATGAGTTTCAAACCCAAGACCTTCTGGTCACTGGCAAGAGCCTTTTCCACTAGACTATTCGATTGATTCAAATCTACATGAAGAGTATTTTTGATGAGTTTGTTGGGTTTTTATTTGTTTCGGTTCTCTTCGCTAAGATTATACAGAGAATGTGTGCAAAATATCTCCAGGTATCATATTACTTCTCTTGGAAGACTGCTTCGGTTTATGTTGTGTCATGTCTTTTTAAGTCACAATATATGTTGCTTTAAACAGGTTGACGAGTTGTGTGACATCCTCGATAATAAAACTTTGAAAACTTTTGGGTTATTTATTTACCAAGCGAAGTGTCAAATTTATTTTACTATGTTATTACCAAACATATATATATATAAAATATTCCTAATTTTTGTAGACCACTATGAGGATTAATTTTCTGTTTCCATTGATATATGGTGAAAAGGATCAATGGGCTGTCATAAATGATCCAACTCTGCTCTTTGCCCCGCAGGTTAGTTTGGTTTGTTGTTATACTTGAGGAGAATTTAAATCAATTAGGATTGATTTATTGATTGTTAAATTTAAACAGGTTATCCACAATTCATGTGCTACCCATGTCATTTTATCCATTGTGCTGCATTGTCAAGATGTTATGCTTGGACCTCAATGGATGACAATGAGAAACTCCTATAAAGACAAGTTCCCTAAAGAAAGATGTGAGGCAATCACTGAACTTGTAGCAGTTCATTCCAGCGTTGCAAGTCCAGATAAGCCTAAGCTTGTAGAAATGACGTACAATGAAGCAATTCAAACTGATCACTTGGCAAGACCAGAGCCTTTTGTCATAGATGAGAAGAAGGGTGTGTTGTGTGGTGAAGCCAATTTCTCAGTAGAAGAAGTCACACGATCGTACATGGGTCGGTAGATGGGAAGTTCCGACCCATCCTCTGAAATCGGGCACGAAGCTGGTCAAAGCTTAGTCGGTACATGGTATGTACTTGACCAAGTACCGAAATCAGGTACGAGAGTGATCGGACCATAGTCGTGACTTGGGTCGGTATCTACCAAGTCCAGATCCACTCTGAAGAGGCGTGGGTTTTTTGGCGTGATTGGAAGAGTTTGGCTTGTACCTAGGGTCAGGGGCGGATCTACCTCATTCGAAATGGTGGTTCGAAATTTACATAAAAAATTATTTTAGCTATACTAATGAAATATTCTTAATGATTTTTCTTAATTAATTGTTTTTTAACTTTAAACATGTAACTTCATTTTCTTACATAAAATGCGGGGAGAGCTAATAAGCAGCCCAAAAGAACCAATTTTTCCTTCATATCTCAGAAACCAATTTTTCCTTCATACAATACTAGTTAAAATGGTTCGAATTGTTGCTACTTACTGTACGTCACAAGAATATCTATTTTCCTTTATAGTATACTGTATACTCTAACTAAAATGTAAATCAAATTATGTGAGACCCAAAAGTGATGGAACATATCCTCTGTGCGAGAGCTACAAATGAACAACCCTGCTTGAGTGCTTGTCCATGGGTAAGATATCTGTTAATATTGCACAGCTTAAAGAGTAAAAAAAGATGTGCAGGTGCCAGGACTTGAACTCTGGTCTATGGTTGCTTTGCTATATCTATTTACCAACTCATCTAGCAAGATTTTTGGTGGTTCAAATGAACCACCTTGAACTACTTCAAGTCCGCCCCTGCCTAGGGTTTGTCTTGTACTATAAATATAGGGCATTAGCCTAGGCTAGAATAGTCAGAAAAATACAAAGAAAATACTAGAGAGAAACACATTGTAATCAATCTCGTTCTTCATTAATAAAGATCTGCAGCAGCAACAAGACGTACCTTACACATTATGGGGGAACATGTATAAAACTTTGATGTCGTTTACTTTCCGTAATTGTTTTCGTCATTGTCGTACATGTTTCTTGGGGTTAGAAGAATTGGATTTCCGCATTAATTCTCAACCATTGGTATCTAGAGCTTGGTTGTAGCTGTAACCACCAGAAACGATGACTGGAACTGATGGAAGCACGTCACCTGAAAAAGTTTGATGAAACGAATTTCGCGTTCTGGAAGCTGAATATAGAGGACTACCTCTATGGGAAGGATATGGAGGCTCCTTTGAGCGAAAAGCTAGACAGAAAGGTGATGGGCATTATCAGACCTTGTCTGTCAAGGAACGTGGCAGCCAACGTTGCCAAACTGACCACTACGCAGGTATTGATGAAGTCATTGTGTGATTTGTATGAAAAACCATCAAACACTAATCGGATGCATCTCATGAAGAAGTTGTTTAACCTGAAGATGGCAGAGAACACTCCTGTAGCAACGCACTTGAATGAGTTCAACAGTACAATCAATAAGCTGACCACTATTGAAATAACTTTTGAAAACAACATTTAAGCGTTGATGGTTAGCATCATTACCTAATAGATGTGAGCTAATGAGGGCAGCTGTTAGTAATTCAACGGGATCCAGTAAGTTGAAGTTGGAGGACGTTGCACAGCGTATCGTGGATGAGGAGATACGCAGGCTGGATTCTACAGAGAGTGTTAAAACATCTGCTCTAGAGTGTTGGGGTTGTGGCAAAACCGGTCACATGAGAAAACACTGCAAGGCTTCGAAGGGTCGTGAAGACAAATGTGTTGGAATATCCCGGGGTTGCAAGACACAATGAACAACGATAGTTCATATGTCTAGAAAACCCTAATTCGTTGATCGTTAGAACTTACACAATAGAACTAGCTCATAGAAGTATATGTTTAAAGATAGTGTGAATATGCTACAACTAACATAATCAAAGAGTGTGGCTACAAAGATATACCTTTGAAGCGTGAGCGGAAGCGATATGATCTTCAAGTGCTTATCCCCACACCTTGCTCCTTGCTTTCTTCTTGAAGAAATTTCTATCACCAAGGTGATATGGAACTACTATGAAATAGTCCACACCAATACCTTAGATATCAATAAGACACACTTGGACTAGTGTGTGTTATTGAGGAGTGTGTAGTCTAACTACTATAGCAAACTATAGAACAATTTCTATACTCTAACACTTAGAGTTTTGCTAGAGGGTTTGAAGATGGAGTGTGTGTGTTTGTTTTTTGTGTTCTCTAACAAGAGTTGTGTGATGACTTAGCTTGATTCTCTACCCATTCTATATCATCTGAAACACATTATACACTAAACAAACACATTAACCATCCATATGGTTAATGCCTCTTGGTCCATGGAAGATTTTCTTACAAGAGTTCTTCCCAAGACTTACAAAGCCTTCCCAAGGCATAAAGTAGCCACCAAGATGTCAACCATTCATGATGATGGAATTAATTAATCTTAATTAATTAATTAAATCATATCTTATTTAATTAATTCATTAATTAATTAAATCATTTCAATAAATGATAATATATATATATATCTCACATATATATATACATAAACCCCAAATGGTGTGTCCGGGACCAATTCCGGGCGCACCATCGGTTCGGTCGGGACACGATCTCGATCGAACTGAAATTCCTCAATATGGATCAAATCCCTTATTCACTTTCGGGTCACTACTCGAAAGTATCTTCGGTAATTGTTACGTGTGTGACCTCATAGCCCGAGTAACGAAGGCATCGGGATTCAACGTATAAGACCGTATACACGAATCCCGAAGATCATCGTGAGAGCCTAGTCTGCCATTCGATGACCCCCGGCATTATCTCGGGTGAGACTACTGATAGTTCAGATAACTATCGGTTGTTGAACCGTATATATAGATGATATAGTTCACGGGCACTAATTGAGGAAATTGACACATCAATTTCCAACAAAATGTGACGTCAATGTCGTTAATGCTGCAGTGATGCTTCGGTCCTGTATGTTGATAGCTCGATTGATTCCTGGATTCCAGACTCAGGTGCATCTTTCCATACTACTCATAATAAGAATATAATGTTAAATTATGTTGCTGGTGATTATGGGTGGGTTCATCTTGCTGATGGTGAACAATTGAGGATAGAAAGGCATGAGAGATGTGAGTCTGAAACTATCAAATTGCGCTACCCGAAAATTGACGAACGTTAGACATGTACCTAGACTTATTAAAAGTTTAATTTCAGTAAGTCATTTGGATGGTGATGGTTATAAAACAACTTTTGGTGAGGACAACTGGAAGGTAGCTCGTGGAGCAATGACTGTTGCTTGAGGACAAAAGGTTGGGAAGTTGTATTTGACTAGAGGACTTCATAGGATAATAGCAGCAGTTGAGAGTTCTGGGAAGACGAAGTTGTGGCACAATCGCTTGTGTCACATGAGCAAGAAAGGTATGAAAATTCTTGTAACCAACAATTTAATACATGACTTGAAGATTGTTGATGAGCAAGAAAGATATAAAACCTCCTCTATTAGATCTTTATTCAGTTGAAAATTGGAACAAATAACAAAAATATTAAAAAATTATAAAAAGGTAATCAGAAAACTAATTACGTGATTTTTATAATTATTGATTGTATAGAGAGCGTGCAAATAGATATAAATAGAAGGGGGGCGGGGTGGGGGAGAATACAGAATAGAGGCGATGGTTTGGTGTGGAGCTAAATAAGAATGTAACTCTTTTTTATGCAAGGTTCCACTCAAATAGGTATCTATATATTTTTAGACTGAAACGATCGGTTATATTTTTAGGCTAAATTTCAATTGAAACTCTAAATAACCTAACTCGGAGTCACAAGTCATAACTCACAAATAAGATAGGCCCAGGAACTAAATCAACTAAAAACCACTAAAAATCTAAGATAGCCAGATAGCGACAAGCCCATCCAGATAAAAAGTGGTCTAATAAGGATCCACTACCCAACCAGTGAACCCGATTCCAATTACAAAAAATCTTAGGTTCACGATTTATCGTGTTTTTTCGTATATACTTATTTTTCGTACGTAAAATAAGGGATATTCACGTTTTAAATAATGTTCTGTTGACTACAAAATGTAAAAAGTGTCAATCATTTAGAGACAGAGAGATTGTCAACTAATAATATTATGTAAGTATTTTCAAAAATCAATTACATAGTAGTAATACTTATTGTTCAAAGAAAAAGTATTACCATGAACTATTAATTTATAAACATAACAAAATAAATGCAAAACTTAAAATAAGGTGAAAAATTGGTGTACTAATAACATCCTTGTGGTGTAAGTAATTAGTTGCACCACTTAAATACCTATACACCTTCAATGGTGCCAGATCAGAACAAGAAATAAGAACTTATACTTTAACCTATTTCTACGCTTCCAGCTAGCTAATCTTCGTTATTGACATTGTTTATATCGATCATTATAATTTTATTTACGGGATACATTGATAATTAAAGAGTTGAAAATAAATGTACATTTTATGGATGAATCTTACGATGCAAAATTTTCAGACGTTTTGTATACTGTCGAACGGTATAGACGGATAGATCCCATGCATGTTGTTCATGGTGGTTTAGTTGAACCACAAATTCTTTAATAATTTATTTGAGAAGATGATTCTTTACCGGAAACATCATTCAATAATTCTCAGCATTATACATACTTACATTCCTATATTATATAATCGAGATGTTCCGTTATCATATTACAAATTTACAATGATATAGCAAATATGTATTATCAATTAGGTATAAAGGGAGTGAGTCTCGTGTATGACAAAGTCATGTGGTGATGAACATTACAAGATTGGTGCAACAATAGTTTTGACATGTTAATAAATAATCGGCGGTGATGCATGACAATTGACAAACCACCTAAAAATTGACTTTCAATTAACAATTAACCTTCGAACATAAATGTCCAATAGTATGATGTTTACCCACTCTTGAGATATTTTGTCATAGGCAAATGATGGAGCCTAGAAATTTAGAGTGAACAATTGCCTAATAACTCCTCTAGGTTACTAGTTAGATAAAAAAAATACTAGTATTTTTCTAAAACTTTAAGTGACAAAGTAAATTTTATGTCTTTGATGTATAAATTTTGACAAAAGTACTACTTCGAAAAACTTAATTTTTTTTACATAAACAATATAAATAATAGCTAACTCAGAATACCGTATTTAATTACGAAATGAAATTTTAAAAAAGTGATCAAAGATCAAATCCCATAAGTGATGATATCCAATGTGGTTACGATCAAAACCAATACATGTTGGATCAATGTATTGCATGTAATGTTGGGCGCTAGATGAATAGATTATTGATCTATCTATTTTAAAATATTATTATAATACATCTAAAATTACTCTACTATTTTAATTAATCATATTGAATCGAGATAAAACTAGATGAAATATGTTTTATATTAATATTCAATATAATTATCCTTGTTTATGAGGGGTGTAATGATACGAGGATAAGTGAAGGTTAATATATTACGTGACGGAAAATATTTTAAAATGATATTTATTAATTACGTAATATATGGAATTTAATATTTCATTTATTCAGTATTAATGATTTTGAAAAATACAAATTATATTAGGTCTTTTTTTGTATATATAACCGTCATAAGAAAGACAAGTTTCATCCTTTCTTTGATAAAAAGACAGTTTCTAATTGTTTTATGACACGTTCACGATTTACCTTATTCGTGTATTGTAAGATACAAATGCGTGGAGTCGGTAAATCCGTTTAATTTTTTTTTTAATTTATAGAAAAGATGAGTTTGGTAGTTGATGAGCTCATAGATTTGAGCATGAGGTAGGAAAGGTCTTCAAAGAGTCCTATATTCTCTCCCTGACTGTCTGTGGTCTTCAAGTCAAATACCCATACCCTTGTCCCTGTATACCCCACCCCACCCCACCCCCACCCCCACCCCCACCCCCCTCTAAACTCTCTTGTTCAACAACCAGTTATTACCTTTTCTTACTCTCTATAAATCTCTCCCAAGTCTCTCTCAATCTCTCCCAAGTCTCTCTCATTCTTGATGAGTAATTCAAAGTTGATCGTGGAGGTCGAGGCGGGGAAGGAGGGGAAAGATGGGAAGCCCTCAACTGGTCCAGTCTACCGCAGCCTCTTCGCGAAGGATGGCTTTCCACCTCCGATTACAGGCCTGGATAGCTGCTGGGATATTTTCCGGTTACATTTTTATTCAATTAAATCTTTATTTAATCTACTTATTTTTAGAATAGAAGATGTATAATGCATATGATAGTGATCTATTATCTATATATATGTGTTGATAGTAGTCTGTAGAGATCTATCTATTCTTGGTTATGCATGATTGATAGCATGATCGTTTGATTAGTGAGTATGTTTCGATGTTACGAATACTTTTGCGGAGGAAATGATGGACTTCGTTTGCTTTTAATCTAAATAATTTTCAAGTGATGTGCAAATCAAAAGTGTTGATTCTATTAGAGGGTGTTCAACGAAAAGTTAAAAGCTCGAGTCCTTTCGGGCATAAACCTAGTCATGTCAGATTCCTCCTGGGTTGATTACATGATTGTAGAAAAGGAAAGGAGTGATAAACCGAACTATATAAGAATGATTGTATGATAGAGATTGGCTGTTCGCATTGCATTTGTGGCTGGCATTGCTATCTTAAGAACTTGTCCATATTTATTTTCGAAGTGGTTTTAGCATAAAGATGAGTTTTTTGGTGACAGAATGTCAGTTCAAAATTATCCCAATAACAAGATGCTTGGTCGGAGGGAGCAGGTGGATGGAAAGGTAGTGGCTCGTAGGTGATGCATTCTCATGGCGTATTCATATCCTTCGGTTTTCTGATTATGATTTTCTTTGCGTTTTCTGCTTGCAGTATAGTACATATATCTGGATGACATACAAAGAAGTATATGATATAGTAATCAATTTAGGGAATTCCATCCGCAGCCTTGGCATCGAGCAAGTAAGTAGATATTGTACTCCCTTCGTTTTTTTTAGTTGTCGTGTTAGCCATTTAATATAGAATAAGAATAACAAACTTAGTCAAAAAGTACATTGAAAAATGTAGACTGACAATTGATTGAAACCATAGCATTGGTTGGTTATTAATTTGAATACAAAAAGTAGTAAAAAGGTATATTGAAAATGTAAATTGCTTTTTATTATGCTAGAATGACAACTATCTTGAAACAAAAAATTTAGGCTAGAACGATACAAAAAGAAACGGAGGGAGTATTATATTAATGAGAATGTATTATTATGAGGAGAAATACATTCATTATTCTACTGTCTGACAAGTTCGCTAATTGCGTCAAGCAAGTATATATAATAATATTAGTGCACTTTCCAGCATAATCATCAAAACTACATTGGTTAAGCCAAAACATACTCAGGGCCATCTTCACTATAATTTTAGTTTAAATTTCCTTCTGCCACGTTTATTGTTTTCTGCATCTCACTTAAATAGTGTGATTTTTATATGCTACTGATAGTTTTTAGGCAATTTACCTGGTTTCGCTTGCCTCTCCTATCTTTCTTACTATCTTAACACTGCATTTAGGGATCCCCATGTGGAATTTTTGGTGCCAACTGCTCAGAATGGATTATGAGCATGGAGGTATGTATGTCCGCTTAATGGCATTCCTTATAAATTTTAAAGTAAATACTAGTATGTCTTAGCGATGTTAAATGATAACGTATAACAACTCTAGAGAAATGGTTCTTTTTTATTCTATACCTGAAATGTTATACTTATGCCTTGGACTTTTACAATCGATTTTATTTCCTGTTAGAGTTATTTAATCGATGTCCTAATGCTGACCAACCATTGCAGGCATGTAATGCTCATGGGCTGTATTGTGTTCCTTTATATGACACATTAGGTATGTTGCTACTTTTAGCAGCATGACTGAAAGCCATTCATTTTTTTCTATTCTCGCATGCTATTTTGCTATGAGATTTTGCTTGGAGTTGATTTAAAGGCAATTAGGCGTATAAGAAGTGGGTGATAGCATTTTTTACTTCTTTTAGGTGCTGGAGCTGTGGAATTTATCATCTGCCATGCAGAAATTGAGATTGTTTTTGTTGAAGAAAAGAAGATTGCAGAGGTACACGAACTCAGTTTTGCTAATGTTGCAAATCCTAATTTCTCTTAGAAGTAATCAAGGAAAGTTGGCACCACTAATAAGAACAAGCATAGAACTCAACGATAATCTTTTCTATTTACTTTTTTTTATTCCCACTGGAAGAAAACCTATGGTAGCAGAAGAGAATATATCTGAATGTGTACAAATACCAAATTTTAAATTATTCTAGTAACATATAGTGTGGTTGGCTTAAGAAAGATAAGAGATGAATAGTTTGAGAGTTTATCTCAGTTGAGCAAACGACCAGAGATGGTGCAGTCTCAATCTTGAAGTTTTTCACTCTCTACATTTCTATTCAATGTGCAAACTGAGATGACAAGGTCCTTAGGGCAATTAATGGTTCAAGATTGATACCATGCTGTTGGACTTAATTCTCATCTCTACATCAAGCCTCATAAATTAACGGTTATAAATAGCTCTCATTGATCGCCTCAGAGGTAGTTCGATCATAGTCTCTACTCTTAAGATATTAATACTTAAAAAATTATAGCTTTTACAATCTTCTAGCATCCACTCATTGTAGTGTATAACTTATTGTGCCAACCCAAAATACAAGGACCTCAATGTGAGTGGACAGAATTATGTTAATGGTTAAGAGTCAAATTGCAAACTTTAATTTAATATTTGCTCTGTTTGTAACAAGAATGTCGGATATTTTTCTTGTTGTTTGAGATACGATTCTCCTCTATACCCTTCCATACGGATCTATTTATATCTCACGATAAATATGTGTTTCCTTTGGATTTGGGTGTGGTTACTGCTCATTAGCACTATACATAATATTTTTCTTATCTTCCCTAAACCACCCAATTGAATTGACACAATCCTAAGTTTCCTTCATTAGCCTCTAAGATAGGAATAGTTTTCCCTTGGATCACTTTGTTCAGCGGTGGTGGTTGGATCTTCTACTGATTTTCCGATCCATCTGATTTGCAGCTGTTGAAAACATTTCCCAGTGCGACAAAATACTTGAAGAGTTAGTTTCCATTATCCTTTAGTTGCATCTGTGCTGTTCATATACATAAAGTTAAATATTTTTTATTTTGCAATCAATATGAATTTTGTTTACCAGCTATTGTGAGTTTCGGGGAAGTTTCTCCTCAGCAGAAGGAAGAAGTTGAGAAGTTCGGTGTAGCTATATATGCTTGGGATGAATTTTTGTCATTGGTAAGTGACAGTGACAAAATCTATATCGAATAGCTTGTTTTCTATACCATTATCAAGTTTAACTTGGTTTTCAAATAGTGCTGGAAGCATGGTCTAAAAGCGTATCATAATGTATTATTATTACCGTTTTATCTAACCTCTTGTGAGTATTATTTAAGTTAATATTCTCTTTTAATGTTTTGAAGGGAAAAGATAAACAATTCGATCTTCCGGTGAAAAAGAAGAGTGACATATGTACAATAATGTATACTAGTGGGACAACTGGAGACCCGAAAGGTGTTCTCATCTCCAATAACAGTATTGTTGCTCTTATAGCTGGTGTCAAGTGTCTTTTGGCGAGTGTGAATGAAGCGGTAATTGTTATCTCCTTACTTCATTTAATGAAAAAGTGCAGGCTATGTACATGAAGTCTGCAAGATATAAAGTACTCATTGTGATCACACTTCTTTCATTGTTACAGTTGGATGCTACCGATGTATATATCTCATATCTTCCGCTGGCACATATCTTTGATCGTGTAATTGAAGAGTGCTTCATCATCCATGGGGCTTCAATAGGATTTTGGCGTGGGGTAAGATGGATGGTCCAGCTTTTGATCATTTGATATGTTGTAATTTCTTCATTAGTAATGTATCAACATGGTGCCAATGGTACAGGATGTTAAGTTACTGGTGGAAGATTTAGCAGAGCTAAAACCTACAGTCTTCTGTGCAGTCCCTCGAGTGTTAGACAGGATTCACTCAGGTTCTTTTCCCTTACCTTACCTTACCTTACCTGATCTATTTTGGTTATCTTATTTTGTGTTCAGTGGAATTTATTTTGTTGAATTTTAATGGTTTTTGCCTTTCTTTAATTATTATTTTAGTCACATATAAAAATACGAATGTAAGGCCAATTATAAGGTTTATATTTGCATGAGCCTTTTTTGAGGTTAATATGACCAAGGTAGTGCACTTTCTGCTGGAGTATATCAATGGATGCATATCTGGCAATTTTCTTATAATTATATTGACCTTTTTCAGCACAAATAGGAACAATATTTGATAATGAGCAGAAATAAATTACGGGGTTTGAGAACTATTTGATCTTCAATTGGGTCACATCTTCTGGAGTTGTTGCATTTCGGGCTGATATTTGTTAACCTTATATATCAGGTTTGCAGCAGAAAATAGCTGCAGGTGGTTTTCTAAAAAGCACCCTGTTTAAACTTGCATATGCCTAGTAAGTCATCTTATCCTCAATCATGTTTCTTCATTATTATGGACCTGAAAAATGAGAGTTTCTGCTGATTTATTGTATGAGTTAGAATTAGAATATAAATGGTATATGGTTTCTTGTGTGAAATGACTAATTTTCCAAATGACCTTGTTCTTCTTCTAAGTAACATTTTATCGACGAAGGAGTGTTACTTCTCCTGTCCATTCTTTCCCGTTTTAATTGTTACTCTTTCTAATTCAAGTTACGTTTTCAGTTTTTGTGTCGAAGTTGTAATCATATCCTCTTTATTCCCTATTGTAATAAATATAAAAGTGAAATCATTAAATTGGTTTTCAAAACCAATTCAGAATTTGTATATTGTAATTTGAAAAGTTAGCCACAATTTTTGTTTAGACATGAAGTGCCGCAGCTACAAATATAAGGGATTGATTTCATATATCTTTGCTAATAGAACCCCCCCCCCCCCCCCCCCCCCCCCCCACTCTTATGATTCTATTGGACCTTGAGCATTTTAATCACATTTCTCGAAACTTTGTAGCAAACTGAGAAATTTGAAGATGGGAGTTAAGCACAGTGAAGCAGCTTCTTTGTTTGACAGGGTTGTGTTCAACAAGGTTGTCAATTGTTTATTTTTCTTCCTTTTCTCCCTGTACCACTTTCGCTATCTTTTTTTTCCTGAATATGCAAGTATAAATTGTTAACATTAAAATTATGTTATTTAAAAAGGTCAAAGAAGGGCTGGGTGGTAATGTCAGACTTATTCTGTCTGGAGCAGCACCTCTTGCTTCCCATGTTGAAGAATTTTTTAGAGTGGTGTCGTGCTCTCACGTTCTTCAAGGATATGGTAATTCCCTATAAAAACAATTTAAGTGCTATCTCCAGTCCATACTAGAAATAGTGATATCATTCCTTTTTTCCTTGTTCTTGACCATATCTATGATCATGCTCATCAATAGTGAAATTTAAAGCAGAATTTGGTCAATTGAAGATGATTGTTTTACTCGGTAGTGAGCAACCACTTGCTGAACTGTCATGTGTAGGTTTGACGGAAACATGTGCTGGAACATTTGTGTCATTACCTGACAGGATGGATATGCTTGGGACAGTGGGTCCTCCAGTGCCCAATGTAGATGTTTGCTTAGAGTCAGTTCCTGAAATGGGATATGATGCACTATCAAGTACACCACGTGGGGAAGTTTGCGTCAGGGGTGATACCTTGTTCTCAGGTTATTTCAAACGTGAAGACCTCACGCAAGAAGTATTGGTTGATGGATGGTTCCACACTGGTCTGTTGGCAACTCTTTGACTAAATTGAGATCTATCTTTTGGGAAAAATGTTACATATTTAATCTCGTGTTAACTTTTCCAGGGGATGTGGGCGAGTGGCAACCTAATGGAGCTTTGAAAATTATTGATCGCAAGAAGAATATTTTCAAACTCTCACAAGGGGAATACGTTGCTGTGGAAAACTTAGAGAATGTTTATGGTCTTGTTTCTGTCATAGACTCGGTATGCTTATCAACTAATTTTTGCCTTATGTTTGCGAACGCAATTGCTTCCTGCCTATCTATATATGGACACTTGGAAATTTCATTTTATCCTTTTCCATCTAAGTGAAGTCCTTACTTGTTGTACATAATAAGTGATTGTTTTCTTTGATATTCTCTACCTGCACATACTCGTGATTAAAAGTTACATTGCCTTGTTCCCTTTTAGATATGGATATATGGAAACAGCTTCGAGTCGTTTCTTGTTGCCGTTGTTAACCCAAACAAGCAAGCCATTGAACAATGGGGAGCAGAGAATGGTATATCTGGGGACTTTAGTGCTCTCTGTGAAAACCCCAAAGTGAAAGAATTCATCATGGGAGAACTCACAAAGGTTGGGAAAGAGAAGAAGGTGAGTTCTTCCCACTTCAGAGTTAAATTGATATCATCTAGGACGTTCACCATTCTCTTATTAATAACTGACCATAATTTCATCGCGTGCCAGTTGAAAGGTTTTGAATTTGTTAAAGCCCTGCACCTTGATCCTGAAGCCTTTGATATGGAACGCGATCTTATCACGCCAACATACAAGAAGAAAAGGCCACAGCTACTTAAGTACTACAAGGTATGCACTTGGTTCTCTAACTGATGCTGCCCCAACCTGTATTCATGAACACGCCTCCATCCACAACAACGTATTTCTTACTTGTCAAATTTTATGCTACCTCGAGAAATGATCCTCGCCACTTCATCTCAAATAATTACTGCCTATACTTGCTATTATACCATTTAAACTAGGTTAGACATGGTGAAAGTGTAGTGTTTCTACTCTTTCTGATAAAATAGTTTTTGCTTCTTTTTTGTACTCTTTCTGATAAAACTTCGACGTGATTATATGTTCTTACTTGTCTCCTTTAAACTGCAGAATGTAATAGATGCCATGTACAAGAACTCCAAGTGAGGCTGACTTAGATTCTTGAACACTTCTCTTATGCACGAAGCGGAGCAGTATTCAGAGGCAATGACTCTTCATGAGTCATTGAAATTAGCTTTTCCTGTATTGTGGTTACAACTTGTTACTTGTCAAGGCACATTTCATGTTCTTCACTGTTGGAATTAGTGATTCTAGATTTTGCAAAACTTACATTATATTATAAACTTATGCTAAGTTATTTGTGCAAAAAATATAATAGTCGTCTCCATAGATATGAATGATAACCACATAATATATCTCCTCCTAACTAAACTCTCCTTTATACTAATAGAACCTTAAATAATAACCTAACTTCCAATTAATTCGACTCAAATATAAAACCTTTATAGGTTGGGGAGTATGACACTTTAATGTGACATTTTGGGAACATCTACCTTGCGTTATATTCTTGGGTATAATTTTTCCTCGATTTCACTTTGGTTAGTGACACATGATTCGTTTGAATGGAGGGAATGTAGGTGATGATAAAACTTAAAAGTTAATTTAGGTAAAGGTGATTGAGGTGAATGTAGATGAATTTGTTAAACTGTTATATGAATATTATTTAATTTATTGAGACGAATCGAAATTAAATGAGGTGAAACATACACCATTCTTACATACATTACACCCCAATTTGGAGGTTAATGAACATCGGGTAAATCTACATGAATGCAGTTAATCATTTGATGTTCATTAACTCGGGCAAATAGGAAAAACTGGATTTCAAACAAAATAAACTTAAAATTTTACATAGATTTAATTAGATTCACTTCGATCCAAACAAACCAATAATGTCCAATTGTTACAAACCCATAAAAACAATAGTGGGTTCCACCTCGATCCAAATAATGTCCAATTCGTCCAAACCCATAAATGGCTCGATGATGTTGAAGGATTTGTCGGTTCCACCTCCCTCCACGTCCACATAATCAAACTCACAAAAAATAGAACGAAATATCAAAAAACAAATCATGGCTTCAACCACCTTCAGCGGCGATGAAACGGCACCGTTTTTTGGTTTCCTCGGCGCTGCTGCTGCTCTCGTCTTCTCCTGTAATCTCTCTTCTCCGATCAACTCCAATTTATGATCAAAATTTTCAATTCATTAATTATTAAATTACTTGTTATATATGTTAGTCTAATATTTAGTCAAAATATATCAGTTGCTAGTATTTTAATGTAGTTTACTATTGGCATGAGTTATGTGATTCAATTAAGGTTACGGAATTTGTTAATTTTGACAATTGGAAATCGAATTAGGCAATCTTTTCGAAATTGAGGGAGCAGATGACGAATTATTGTTTATTTTATGATTAGGTATGGGGGCGGCTTATGGGACGGCCAAGAGTGGAGTAGGAGTGGCATCGATGGGAGTGATGAGGCCGGAGCTGGTGATGAAGTCTATTGTTCCGGTTGTTATGGCTGGTGTGTTGGGTATATATGGGTTAATTATTGCTGTGATTATTAGTACCGGGATCAACCCTAAGGCGAAATCGTATTATTTGTTTGATGGATATGCTCATCTCTCTTCTGGTCTTGCTTGTGGTCTTGCTGGTCTCTCTGCTGGAATGGCTATTGGAATCGTTGGTGATGCTGGTGTTAGGTAATACGACCTCCATCTCAAAAAGATTCGATTCTATTTTGCGGCTTTTATATGCTCTTTTTTGCTTCTTCTATGGTGTTATATAAATTTAATGCGTCCGAATTTTGAGAATGTTTTGAAATTGAAGTAATTGTAGTGTATTATTTTATCTGAAATGTGTGGGCCTCAAGATTGTCCACACATAGACTTAAATTGAAATATGATTCTCCGACAGATGCAACCAACAATTTATCATTATAAGACAAATGCAAGATCTTTACCAGAAAGGCGAACCTTTTATAGCTTTTGAGTTTGTAACGGACATTCATGGTAAATATGCTCGACTTCACATTAGTGCCAAAAAACCAAATTGTGCAGTATTCGTTGAAGCTACAGAGAGATGGGATAGTTTGTCCTGCTTTTTATTTTGTGATCAATTGTTACTTGTTGGAAATGCTATTGCATTCTTCTCTGTCATTTTCAACCTTGTTACCTATTTTTACCTGGAAATGTTATACGGAGTACTTGCTAGGGGTGGAACTCTCAGATCATGTAGACTTGGTATATTCTCACTTTTTGAGATGTACCATATAGTAGAAATAAATTTGAAATAGGACGCATAATTTGATTAGCCACCATACAAATGTTGGCAAAATGAGTCTCCATGTAATTTTCATTGTAGGCGATAACTGATAATGATTCTAATATCCTGTGTGTTTTGATGATGGTAATTATCTTTTACAGGGCCAATGCACAACAACCCAAGCTCTTTGTTGGAATGATCCTCATTCTCATTTTTGCCGAAGCTTTGGCTCTTTATGGTCTCATTGTTGGCATTATCCTCTCCTCTCGAGCAGGTCAATCCAGGGCAGATTAGAAGCTCATTGCAGAAGTAATTTGCTTATTTATTGTGAGTATGTATTTAATTATTTCTGAACTTGAAATGGCATTGTTGATGAAAATGTCTCTTCTTCTTTACTTCTACATATTCTTGGCGACTCTCTGTTGGGAGCAATGATATTTGATTTGCGATGATGCTATCATTATACTCTTGCTTAAATTAGTTGTATTATTGAATTTTTTGCGTTCATGTAAACACATCGCCATTGGTTTTGTTTTTCTTTGGAATAGTGATATGAATGCATAAGTATGTATTGGATTCATAGTTCACCTGACAACCCATCTTTTATAAATTGTGTGGGTAAACTTTATATGGGCGTGCCGCCTGCTATCATATCGCTATTGTTACATAGGATCAAGACTGCAGAAAGATTCAATCCCCTTGTGAGTTTGGCTCAGTAGTTGCTTTGGTTCATGCTTTTAATTTTTCATTCAATTGTTTGGACTTCGATATGTCGGAGTGTCCACAGAAGATATTATAATTTGTTTACTACAACTAATCAACTATAAAATTCAATAAGAGCGGAAGCCGTGCTCGTCTTTGCTGGGTACATGACTTCTGATATGGCAGTTTTTTACTTGACAAGCTCGAATGTTTTAGCTAGTAACTAACAATATGACCATCAAATATTATGGTCTCATTTAAATAAAACAATACTCGCGAAGGAGTGGAGGCTATTGACATACCTCCAATATGTGGCTCAGCTTGGTTCATTTTTCTACTTGGTAGTACCCGGTTTAGTCCAATAATCGACTCCAGTCATGTACACTACTACACTAGATCTAAGACCATCTTTGCGCAAGTAACTTTCAATAAAGATATACTTGGTGGGTGGAACCATGTCCTTTGTTTCTTATCTTTGTCGAGGCCTCGAGGGATCTCTTCAAACTCATATTCTTGAATTCGAAAAAAAGATTACTAACATTTTCAGAAATTCAGTGTCAAATCCAGGTCCTCCCAGAATTAAATGTATACTTAAGCGAGATTAGGCGAAATTATATGAGTAAATACGAATCAAACATCTTTTTCGAGTATTCGGGTTTGAATTTGATTCGTGATACCATTGTTACTGTAAACACGTCGGTACTTGGTACACTGGTACAATAGTGCAGTTGGATTATGGAGTAGTACATATTTGCAGAGAGCAATAAAATGATTGATCCAATAATAGATGAATGATGATGACATCTACCAGTTGTACTTGATGATCCGACACTGTTCCATGTTCAGTATCCTCACGTGCGGATTGTCTCATTGAAGGATCCCAAGCAACAAGTAAGAAACATCATCTTCATCTTCGTTGGTTTATTTGTTTCATTTTTTGGACCACTCATGTACATGTGCCTGACAATTTTCCTGCATACACGTGTCCATCATTTCTGCCGACTTCCGTGCAGTATCTTCAACCCCCGATCCCAAATTAGTGTTTAGTGTATACTTCATGTGTTCGATTAAGAAAATTTAATGTATAAAACATGCGTTATCTCGGTGGAAATAGAATTATACAAAGATTTACGCCCCAAATTGCTCCATTTTGTTGCTCTTATTGCAAATGTATTTTAAAATAATTTATTCCATGAGTATCAAAGTGAATGATGAGCGTTCATCGATTATCTTACTATTTTATTTATAAATACGTCGTATAAAAAGTTTTTTATTCAAGCTCCGAATTACTTAATAGATTATATCGATTCTTCAAATACAACTAAATATATACTCCTCATAAATTATGCAAATAAGATTTATTTTTCTAACTAAAAGTTTTTATATACTTTCCTATTACTCCTATTAGTATAGGAGTATGTAGATCATATCTGGGAAAACATGTTAGTATGTGCCTCTAGGCTCTAGCTATTCAAAAAACCTTGACTAGTTGACTTTGACCAATGTGCACACGAGTGACTACATAATTAATTGTATTTTGATGGAATATTACTTGTTGACCATCTTACAATTTATCTATTTTAATTTAAACTAGTACTTATTGACTTTAAGCTATAATAATTAATAGCATGGGCGATTAGTATTTAATTAATACACGATGAAGCTTCGACCTAGCTAGAATCCTGATGGCGGTGTATAGAAAATTATATTAAGACTCTCGCTCACATTCATCATTAAATGGTGCTCCATAGTCCACAGTCAATGTTATCCTTACCAAATCAATTGGTATACAAGTTTAGGTAAATGTCAAGTGATATCTGACTCGAGTTTTGCGTTAGAAATATAAGGTTCAATTCTCGTTAGAATCATATTTTTTTCATATTATTTTTACTACTCCTTTCGTGTTCCTTAAGATAGTTTTTTGACTTTTCACAGTCAACGAGACACGACTTAAAACGAATATATCTGTAATTCTACACGTGTAGAAATTATAAAAAGTTGATATTTCAAAAATATAGATTGATACGAATCTAACAATCCCGAACGATTAGGCTCATATTCTATCCTTTCTACAATGCCCATAGACGAAGTGCTTCGTTTCAGATCAATTCTTCGCTGCAATCGCTTCGATCCACCCCCTCGGTGAAAAACCGTAATACGCCCTGAAGAATTCCTACCAGCAGACTTCCTTGTACTTAAAGTCAATAACATGACTATATAAAAACTAATGGTAAAAGTTTTCAAAGTTTAACTACACAGATTCCAAACAATGAGTTAGAAAAACAGAGAGAGTATATTTAACCATTATTTCGATCGATATATTCGATAAGTAATTATGATTCTCATCATTATTAATTTACAAAAAAAAAATAATAATTAAATTTTCAATCTTGGATGAGTTTTTTTTCGTCAAAGGATAGAAGTCGGATTAGGTGGTAAAACGAGATTTTAGGCACATTTGACATAGTCGTTTTACTTTTTCTTAAATGAACTTTTGAGGCACATCTTTAAGCATCAAGTAACATGCATGCTTTGATTATTAATTGGCCAACCGTCAAATTAAGAATGGATAATACAATCTAAGAATTCAATTATGACATGGGCTTCTTCTTATTTAGGACCATGATTGTCTTGATTGACTCCAATAATACATTTGAAACTAAAACCTTTTTGATTATTTATATTTCTCCCGTCCCTAAATAATTGGTATATTTTGACTTTATATGGTCAAATTTTAAAAAATTTGACAATAATTATCGTTAACTAATAAGAAATAATATAGGCATATGGTATCTTGTTAGATTCGTTTCACTATATATTTTTTAACTATCAACTTCTTATAATGTTTCCATATGTAGAATAGGAAATATTTATGTTTGAAATTGTGTTTTGTTAATCATTGAAAAGTCAAAATGTACCAATCATTTATTAAGAACGGAGGAAGTATTATTTCTTTATAATATCTATGTAATTATTCTTTTATCGTTTATTTACAAAAAAAAAAAAAAAAAGAAAAAAAGAAAAAAAAAACGATGATTGAAGTACTTTTGGACTATGTCCCACCACTCTTTCATGTATAAATAAATAGCCCTGTTTAGTCGATCAAGTAGATATATCGCTCGAATTATCATACTATATATATTAGCATTATAAACAGTGAAGAAGCAAGGACCACTAGGAATGGAAAGCACAAGAAGAGAGGTTTACTTTGTTTTCTTGAAATATGATCCAGAATATGAACGTCTTCAATCAAACAGGTATATTTCTCTTGTATTTTACCTCCAAGTAAAAGCTTGGAAGAAACTACATATATAAATGTTGTCCCAATATATTTGTCCTAATTCTTTAACAAAATGTTCCTATAGAACAAAGAAAGGTACCCACAAGCTTGACTTGTACTTGACCAAGAAGCATGATGAGTTGTTGGAGAACAATTTGGAGGCTGGCAGCTACAAGAAGCAATTTTCTTTGGCTATTGTTGATGCTTTTGCAGTTGAAATTTCACATTACCAGGTAACTAATTAATCTTCTTATTAACGATGATATCCTCATCGTAGGAGCTTAGTTCTACCCTGTTCTTGGATCATCGGGAGGAAGTACATCGCGGAATGTGTTTTCCTGTTTACTCGACTAATTGATCTTCTTTAATCTGGATAAGTCAATGCATCATGATTAGGACACTTTGTACATATCACATATGTTAGATATAAAAAGATTAATTATGTTAATGATGATAATTAATTGATGTAGGCGGATGTACTTAGATCTATCAATGAAGTGAGGCTGGTGGAGAAAAATCAAGAGCTTGCTTGAGTTGATGGTGGACAATGGCAACAACATAGGGAAATTGTTAGGCATGTAATAATATTTGTATGACTAAAATTAATGTGTATATCGATTGTTGTTGATGTAGGGGGTACTTTGAGACACTTGTTTGCACTGTACATGTTGACAAATCAACATTATTATTATTATTATTATTATTATTATTATTATTTGAGACACTTCTATGTGTATGGTCTGAATAGATGATCCCTCGTGTAACTTGGCACAACAAATTTGTTGCAGTCATGGCATGGGGACTTCGGCTATGTGAAAACACATTTTTTTGAGATGAAAAACTAAAAATTTAAAAATCGCAAGTACTTTTCTGGGCAATAGGTTATAGGCATCAATGACTTTAAGCATAGGGATAACACGGTTTAACTGTTATATAGTTCTATTTTAAAACGTTAAAATTGTAATAACTTTTAATTTTGGAGTTGTGTAATAATTTTATCAAGTTATTTATGAAACTCAGAATTTTCGTGTCTTAAAATGAGCCGAGTTTTTTCGAACGGTTCGTAATATTTGAACCTAACAAAGCTGAACATCATACCCATTTTCTCCTTTGAACTCGAGCCGAATAATGTTTTTAAGGCTCGGGGATTTCGAGCCGAACATCATACCTAGCAAATCTTGGGTGGGCTTGAACCACATTAGGTCTTGAGGACCAGACACCCTACCAATAAAGTCCAATGGGAAAAATTCTTAATAGTATTGTCAATGTTATCAGTGATAGGAAATCACCAATGGGAAATTAAACCTTGCAAATACTTCCAAGCTTGTTGCAAACCGGTTGCTAGATATGACTTATGAGACCGCGATATACCTTCTTCGTGTACTCTAAGGCAGGGTGTGTGGTGGCCGTTAATGTGACGATTTTACACCTTTTAGAAGCAACCTCCTTGTTATCCAGAGGTAAGGCTACGTCCTGTTCGATCCCATGTCCGTCTTAGCTGGGAGCAACTTCAGAGGCATCGCCGCATATTGGTGTTGATGCTGATGTAAATATGATTCTGCAGGTAGAATGATTCGACCACGTGCACATAATAACACTAAAATCCCCTGGGAATTCACATTTTGTCCCTAAATGTCTTCACCATCTATGTTTCCCATAGTCTAAAAATAACATTTTATATCAGGTAACCGAATTTAATATGTATAATCCAACATAAAAAGACAACTTATCAGATTTCTGTTTGAAAGATATTGTATCATTGGATTTTCTCACGACTTCGAGTTCTGACATCAGCGCTGATTAGTACTAGGTGAATCTACATTGTTAAACATAATTTCCAGGTTGGCGAAAGTGATATTGGCCGTAAGTGCTTGAACCATGCGAGCACATCTGCGTCTCCAGGCCGACTATATTTACCTTATTTTGTGCAGGTATAAGCAATTAGAGACGCGACCATAAAGAAACGCGAGATGGGATTAGCATTGGGAGAAAGGGGATTTCTCCTTGTTGTAATCTTGACTGCTAACTTAATGCTGCCTTTGCAGGCTTTGTCCAACGCAAGCATACCTGCTGTTTTCATTTTTGGTGATTCGACAGTAGACGTTGGAACCAACAATTACCTTAATGGAAATGCCACAGCCACTGAGCGGTTCTATGGGATCGATTACCCTTACTCTACGCCAACAGGAAGGTTTAGCAATGGTTTGAACACTGCTGATTTCATTGGTAATATAGTTTCTATATACATTTTCATTGTTGCACGCAGCCGTCTGCCCTTAATAATGCATGAAATTTGAAACTACTTCTTGCTAGTGAGGCTATTAGGAGCTTGCAGAGAGAGTCCTCCCCCTTACCTCGCGCTTGCCAACAATACGGCCAGTTTCAAAAGCAAGATTTTACGTGGAGCAAACTTCGCTTCAGGAGGATCAGGCATTCTCGAAGATACCGGGAATAAGACATGGGTGAGGAACACAGAGAATGTTTCACGCCTTTACCATAAAACAGATCCTTGAATAAAATTCATCATCTCTAAAACCTGTGCTTAACATCTTATTACAGACAGCAGTGGTCTCTCTGAAGAACCAAATCGATCAATTTTCCATCGTTCAAAAAAACATCTTAGATGTCCTAGGCCAAGCTAAAGGTGAACATCTAGTTTCAAACTCTTTGTTCATCATTAGCGCAGGAAGCAACGATTTCGTCGAATTCGCTCAAAATAACCCTTTTCTGCCTTCAACAACAATAATGAGTGATGTTCAGTCCAACTTCACCAAGCACTTGAAGGTCTGAATTTGAATTACCAACTCTCTTTTACTTAAACATACGTTTAAAATTCGTTAGCCTGCATTTATCATTTGCATAAGTAACATTGTCTGCAGAATTTGTACAATTTGGGGGCAAGAAAATTCGCTATTATTAGTGTACCAGCAATAGGGTGCATCCCAGCAGTGCGCGCAAAGGTCGGGGGAACCTGTTTAGATGACCTGAACAATAGCTCTCGAGTGTTCTATTCGTCTATAGAGAAAGTTTTGGAGGATTTCTCATCAACATCTGAAGGATTCCTTTACTCGCTCGGAAACACATATTTAATGACCATTGGTATAATAGATAATGCTCGTGCCAATGGTAAGCACCAATAACTATTGCTTCTAGCATTAGGAGACTGATAAGATAACAACATGCCTCCATCTGTGTTTCGGATGCAGGTTTTACTGAGGCGATTAAGGCGTGCTGCGGAACAGGAGACTTCAATGGAGGAGATAAATGCAGTCCAACGGCGAACTTGTGCAAGAATCGAAACGAGTATTTGTTCTGGGATTGGTTTCATCCAACACAAAGAGCCTCAAACTTAGCAGCTCTGACATTAGTCTTCGCTGAAGGGAAAGAATTCGTAACACCTATCAATTTCAGTCAGCTTGCATCTAAAGAGGTCTAATTAGCTATGCTATTATATTTATATATCATCTCCTCTGAAACTCATCTTGAGCCTGTAATACTTTTTCAGTTGTTCCTGTAAGATCGACTCAATGTTTTGTTTTCAATAATACTTGAATAAAAACAAACACCATTATTCGTGTTGCGCCATAAAAGAAAAGTCTCCAGCTCAAATAGATGCATATAGCGTAATTCGTCAATCAATAGATGTCAGTAACACTATTCTTTTTATACAAATAATCTAATATACAAGTAAGATAATATTAAAATAAACTAATATACGAGTACTCTATTATATAAGTAATGCAATAGTATAATAATCTAATATACTAATAATATATTGGACAAGTGATGATATTTCATGATATAAAACAATAATTCACTCGTAAATATAATTGATTTATACATATGTACTATTCAAGGTATTACCATAACAAGATGTCTTATACTCCCTCCGTCCCTAAAAGATTGTCACATTTTGACTTTTGTTAGTCAAACATTACAAAATTTGATCATGAATTCCCATTAAACGATAAGAAATAATATAGTCTTGTGAGACCTTGTTAGATTCGTCCCAATATGTATTTTTGAAATATTAAATTTTTATAATTTTTTCACATGTAGAATAATAGATATTTATGTTTTAAATCGTGTTTTGTTGACCGCCAAAAGTCAAAATGTGACAATCTTTTAGGGACGGAGGGAGTAATATAATTGACTTATTGTAACTCTCTAATAATGTTTTAGTACGAGACATCATAATAAGAAATATAATTTTTCACTAATAATATACTACTATAATTTTATTGTAGTTGTTATTTTAATTTATTGTACCATAATCTAGTTTATTGTATAATTTATCATAATATTACTAAAAAGTAAATTGACAATGACTATTATGGTCCTAAATACTCTCTCTATCCCTAATTGATAGGGATAATTTATCATAATATTACTAAAAAGTAAATTGACAATGACTATTATGGTCCTAAATACTCTCTCCATCCCTAATTGATAGGGATAATTTATCATAATATTACTAAAAAGTAAATTGACAATGACTATTATGGTCCTAAATACAGTAGAACATCTTGAAACATTACAGTTCAAAATATATGAGGGATATAATTGTAATTGTACACGACATTTCCCATAGTATATAAACCCTCCCAATTCTTTGCCCCCTCCTTTGCAGCCTGCTTAAAATCAGATACCAAGCTCCTCATCGACGAAAGCTTGCAAGATTCCAAGTGGTTAGCTCTTTGCATTTTGACTTTAGAGCTTTTGCTTGAAACTACTTAATTTGTGCTGAATTATCTTTTAACTATATTATTAATGCATATATTGTTAATAGTTTTTGCTGAATTTGCTCATTGTTTGTGTTAATTGTGTTCATAGTTGTTGCTGAGTTTGATCATAATTGTGGTTGAGTTTGCTCATTATCTATATTGAGTGTGTTCATAGATTGTAGTGTGAATTGTTCTTGGATCAATTGAAAAAATGGCTGAAATAAGTGTGTTCGTAATTAATGCTTTAAATCAGAAATTGTAATTTGAAATATTGAGGATAATAAACATGAGCTTCTACTTTGAAATAATCATTTTGGATGGTGGTTACGGTATTGTATTATTGTTGGCAGCGACTGAGGTAGTTTTTGATTTTTGAATGTCGGGAAATGAATTGATTTTTTTTTAAACAATTGTCATTTTTTTGAAATTGATTTATTAGTTTTAATGTATATTTGAGTATTTCAATGCATTGGCAGATAAGGGATGAAAGTAAAGAAGCAAAAACGTCATCGCCGAGCTGTTCGATTTTACACTGCTTGCTTTGGGTTTAGAGAGCCCTTTAAAGTTCTATGTGATGGTACATTTGTGCACCATATTTTGGTGAACAAAATAATTCCGGCTGATACTGCAATAGCTAATATTTTAGGTGCTCAAGTTAAGCTTTTTACGACCAGGTCAGATGGTTATTATGCGTCAATATTTGATGTAATTTGTACTTATTTTATATTTTTTTCTCACCTTGTTCCAAATTACCATGTTGTAGATGTGTCCTGGAAGAGTTGAAGAGCCTCGGTAAAGCTTACGCTGACAGTCTTAATGCTGCAGGGAATCTCTTAACTGCAAGGTTAGAGATTTTATATTAACGCATGAGGAAGTGATTGATAAAATATGGTATACTCAAGATAGTTATAAAAATCTTGGGTCTGATATGGTGATTTATTTATTGCTCAGATGTGATCATGAACAAAGAAAGAGTGCTGTCAATTGCTTAACTGACGTTATTGGTGAAAAAAATGAGGAACACTTCTATGTTGCTACACAGGATGCTGAACTACGGCGCAAGTTCCATGAGGTCTAGTACTTATGTTTTATCCAGATTACACTATGCAAACATATCGTTTATTTATGTCCATCTTGTCAGTAACTAGTTAAAAGCATCATTAGTTTTCCATTTAAAGGATGCTGTGTACAAGCTTATATGTCTCAAATATTACAACAGCTGTCATTGGCAATACCGTTCTCATATGCCTGAAGCTCAGTTGTGACCTCTCTCCTACACGTGACCTTGTTGGGGTGTGGTTAATGATCTCTCCCGCCCTTTAATTTCTCTAGCAGCCTTAGTTCTAGTCTATATAGATCTTTTGACCTAATACGTTGTATTTGGAGATGTTCTGCTTAAGTATTTAATTTTAGACCTTTTTAGGATAATGTGCAACAAAGTCATAATAATCAAGAACTTCTCATTGTATACTAAATGTGATTTCACAAACTCTCATGATATGAACTTCACGTTTATTGTTAAAAAGGGAATATTCTCACTTAAAAGGAGTGATATATTAAAACAAAAATTTTCATTTATTAGAAGGTGACAGAACGCTACATAAAACCAAACATGCTGGTCAACTTGGTTTAGAACTTCTTTTTCTAGAGTCCCAAGTTTCTCAATTTGACTCATCTTAGAAAATCATGGTGACAGATACCTGGGGTGCCCTTAATATATGCTCTTCGGAATTCCTTATTCATGGAAAAACCATCAGCAACGCAACAACAGTTTGCTAAAGCATTTGAAGAAGGACGCTCACATATGACTGAGCAGGAATATAAGTTATTGAAGATGAAGAAGGCAGCGACTCCTGAGGGGGCAAGTATTGCTTCTGATGTCAATGCAAGCAGTGAGGATGACAGGGTAAATTCAATAGCCAAAAGGAGGGGTGGTTTAGGTGTTAAGGATACAGTTCAATTCAAGAAAAAGAGAGCAAAGGTTTGATTCTGTCTGATTGATGTTATCCCGTTATAATTTGTTGTAGTAGTATCCTCATTATGATTTGAAGTACTGAAGGTCATCTTGCGTAAGTAGGTGTTTAATTCAATAGTCAGTCATGTTTTCTATAAAAAAACTGTTACTTCTTCAATATGTATTTGAATGACTAAAATTCTTAAAACATAGTGGCGATTGCTTGACTTAGTGTAAATGTGGTAATGAGAGTATTTAATATATATATAGGTAAACAAATAATAGAAAACTTAGTAATACTACACTAGTTTGAAAGAGGTAAATATGAAACGTATTGTTAAAAGTAAGGAAGTACTTAATTTTATTCCTGCATAAATCAAGTCAATCAAATAATAATGGAGGAAGTACATAATACTGCCTACATTGTGTTTGAACAAGATTTGCATATATGACATCAGATTAATGAATATTAAAAGTAAATATTAAGGTGTGAATTTTACTGCTACTTACATCAAGAATAATATATTCTGGGGTGCCAGCATTTGCAGGAACAGTGGATGGATTTGGCAATCTCTTGACACGATTCAGTTATTTCCATTTATTTCAACTGTATATCAGCAATGAGTTAAACATTTGTGTTTTCTGTACGCCATCTGATTTCTTTTATTATTGGATGGATCCATATGTCTTCAAGATTTTGAACAAATTAGGCCGAAAATGATCCTTTGTTTGAAGGATAGACACAAACAAATTAAGATGTCAGAAATAACTGGTTTGATAATGCTGGTCAGCGTAGTGTTATTGATTTATGATCTTTGTATATTGCAGGGTCCAAATCCTCTCTCATGCTTACCAAAAAAGGCGCATAGTAGTAAAATGGATAAAGCTTCAGAAAAGGTTTGTTTTCACTGTTGTTATTGACTTGGGTTTCAATCTAGGGAAGCGTGTATGGAGTATTGTCAGTAATTGAAATCTCTGGGTTGCCTAAACCCTTAACTTTTCTAGAAAATCTGATAAACAAAAGTGAGGGCTGCCTCCCCACAAAACATATGGGACTAAATTATTAATGATTCGTCAATCTAACCATTAACTGGATAAAACTGCTGAGAGCTTTGTCCTAGTTCGAGTCGTTCCTTGTTCAATTTTTTGTTTGCTTATATGTCTTAAGGAACACGTTTTCCTCCTTGCTCTAAGTTATCGCTGATGGTGTGCCAGATATTCATTGCAAGTCAATTTCGTAGGACTCATTTATGTGAGAAGCATATCAATGAATTTGAGGATGG
This sequence comes from Echium plantagineum, assembly GCA_003412495.2. Lineage (NCBI taxonomy): Eukaryota > Viridiplantae > Streptophyta > Magnoliopsida > Boraginales > Boraginaceae > Echium > Echium plantagineum. The sequence continues at coordinate 43,899,555 of CM016562.1, forward strand.
ATGTAACCTGATACCTCAGAGTGTCATAAGCCTCTTATAGTACAGAGCTAGAGAAAGCTTTTTTTCCAGGTTATCTTGATACCATTAAACTTTGATCTTGAACTAAATCGTGTCTTGATATACTCAGGGTAGCAGTAGTGCTGATAAAACCAGTGGCACTAGGAGCAGGAAAAAGAAGAGGTCACGCAAAAAGAAGAGTGTAGAGCCAACGAGTTAAGTGCCTAATTTCACTCATGTCAGAGCAAGACATCCACGATTTTGAGATTCCAGGACTTGGATGATTACAACCCTGAGTCTGCGTTTATATGGCTGAACAAGATAGTAACTTATAAATTTATGAGCATTGGTGATAACAAATGCGGGTTTTCATTGGTTAGTATTACATGCCCTGTGGTGTACTGTTACAGTCCTTAACGAAACTATTGAAGCATCCTCTAGCTTTTCTTACTGGTTTTTTTCCTTACTTGCAGCTATTAGCTAGTGGTGTACTTGGTAGAGTTCCTAACTAGATTCCGCATTGAATTGTCCACTTCATTGGAAGAATGGCCTCCAATTTTGTAGTACTCTACTGAAGATATCTCTATTAAAATACTGTAATTCGTAGCTCCAATCAAAATACCATAATCCAACCTATACCAAGTAGCATTGCCCAGACCAAACTGGTCAGGTTGTTACACGATCACCTAATTGGATTTGAGTCCCTACGCATGCTATTGAAGAGGACTGGGCGAGTGGGAATAGCCCACATGTTTTGTTGAAGAGGAATTCTTTTATAAAAATATTACTGTAATAATTTATGGATCCATCTCAATAGGTTTTTATTTATTTTGACTAAAACAGTCTAAAGAATTTCAACACCACAGAAATCTTCAAATATGGTTCAGGTGTACAGTTGTGTTTTCTTCAAATATATATCTACATTAAGGGACATGACCTGGAGGAATGACTTCGCCTAGCTATCTAACAATTCAAATCCATCGACATCGGGGAAGCTATAACATCAATTTCGTCCAAAACCCCAAAAATGGAAAAACAGCAATCAATAATCTAATTGGCAATGGAGTGTCTCTCTTTCTCCCTCTTCTGCTAAATCTACCTGTTTTCTGTGTTCTTGTGTCATCTGCGCTTTGAGATGGTGTCCTCAGTGGAGTTTCATCTGCTCGCCCTTGTTTATCTTCTCGGCCTTCTTTATCTAGCTCGTCCCAACCCCCATAACTCTTGGCATTTCTCTCCTCTGTTTTACCTGAAACATTATTTGCATCTACCCAAGACTGATAGTTTTTGTTGTTCATGGTAGTGCGAGCACGGAACCTTTCTGTCTCTCCAACTCCAGAATTATTTTGAGGTCTTGTGAAGGGCCTCTTCTTGGTCCTCGGTTTTGGTTTCACACTTGCACTGTCACTTGGTCTTTCCCAGAAGGTTTCCAACATCAAAGATACTATTGATTGACCAATCGGAAGCACCAATGCCATAATGATAGTATTAGGCCCTGTTCCCATCAACATTGATATGATAATTGCAGGAACCATCCAACCAAGGGATCGGATAACCTACATTAAAGTTGATCCAGAATTCATAAGATTCGAGGCAAATATGTAAACATGATTTGACATAAATTACCAACTCCGTTTTTCCATCTACAGTAACACATAATACAGTTAACACTTACCAACGAGTAAAACTATTACAGAAGGATGATAGGACAACTAGGACATCATGGGTACAAATGTCATTATACAAATTAGGCAGGGAGGCATGGAAGGAGGAACTGAAACTCTGAAAGGATGTAAAAGACCCTTTCCGCAACTTCTGAACATATTCTATGATATCTGAGATGTGGGAGTTGTACAAATGGCGGAGGTGATTGTGAGTAGTTGTGCTAATAAGGTCCTCGAGCGTGACTAGGCAATGGTGATGGTGGTTGAAGAAGAGAGTGAATCAGTTAGTAAGGGTTCAAGGTAATCAATTACATAAAATGACATAAACCTAATATCCAAAAAAGCCATAAACGTGAATGAACCAATATGAGTTCAATAGTAGTTACGATACATATTAAGTGCAAATCATCCATACGACAAGCAGGATAATGACAATTGGACTAATCAAGATTTCTAGTGTACCATACTGAATTTGATGAAAAAAGATAATTGTTTCAACTTTAGTATTAACGTGATAAATATAATTCAAGTCGAAGTTACAAGTAACTTTAACTTTGACCGCTGAAAATCAAATCCTATCAAATAGACAATATGTTTGTAATGGAGGTAGTAGCTTTTAAATCTTCAATGCGTGATTTGAAAATCCAAGAAAATTTAACCAATTCTTCTGGACTATTTGTTCAATTGTCTATATCACTACGCATTTATAAATAGCACATTCTTGGAGACATGGAGATGCTATACTACACATGTGACAGGTTCGACGAACTAAGTGTAGTGGAATACAACCTTGCGGTAAAACACTCACTTATTCCACCAATTTGATCACCCTCGTACGCATAAGTACATACACAATGTGACAGGCTCGACCAAGTAAGTGTTGGTAGTGGAATACGACCTTGCAGTGAAACACTCACTTATTCCACCAATTTGATCACCCTCGAACACATAAGTAGATAAAGTAGGACATTCTAAACATGTTGGCTATGCAACTTGGAACATATCAAAATGTAGCTAATATTAGCACCAAACTAAAATTCTTGAATTTCCACCAAACTGTATTTGGAAAATTTGAATATGTACCTTAAAAAACCAAGAGAAGTCAATTGAGTCTTGTAATGCACCAAAAGGACCAACCCCATCATCACCTTTTTCATCTTCCCAAGGCCATTCATCATCATCGGACCACCAAACCCTCTGCTTTGGACCACCTCTGAATTCAAACCCAACATCATCGTACTTGTCGAACTTGGTCGGTTCGCCTCCTCCTGCTGATTTATCACCGCCGGATCTGTAACTGAACCGGGCGAAGAAGCGGAAGCGAACCGATGACAGTTTTAGCTGAGATGGTGGGGGTGGAGGGAGGAGAGGGAATAAATGTAGGAGCAGATGAGGTTGAGAACCCATCGAAGGACAAAATTGACATATACTAATAATTATCTTTATACAACATATAATAATTTCCTCCTCTATAAAATTAAAAATAATACTCCCTCCGTCTTAAAAGATGGTCACATTTTCACTTTTGGTGGTCAACAAAACACGATTTAAAACATAAATATCTATTATTCTACATGCGACAAAATTATAAAAAGTTAATATTTCAAAAATATATATTGAGACGAATCTAACAAGATATCACAAGACTATATTATTTCTTATCGTTTAATGGGAATTCATGTTCAAATTTTGTAATATTTGACTAACAAAAGTCAAAATGTGACAATCTTTTAGAGACGAAGAAAGTATTGATTTATCTAAACAGGTTCAAGGAAATTGAATGTGGACAATGGCAGACACATAATGGAAATTGTTAGGCATGTAATAATATTTGTATGACTAAAATTGGAGTGTGTATCGATTATTGTTGATGTAGGGGGGGACTTTTAAAACACTTATTTCCATTGTAAAGGTTGTTGACAAATCAACAGAATTATTATTAGGCTAGTCATTTTTGCACTCCTTTAGTTGATTATGACATTTCACTCCTTTGACATTTTTCATTCACTTTTATATGAAAATTGGAGTGCCATTGTCACTCGTTGGAGTGTAAAAATCATTGACCTATTATTGTTATTATTTCTTGTTTTTTTTTACTTCCTCCATCTTTTTTTACTTGTCGTTTTAGTAAAAAAAAATATTTTTTTATTTAGTTGTCATTTTATATTTTCAAGACACTTTTTGGTTTAGTTTTCCTATTATGACCTTATCATTAATTGAGCATATATTATATTTTTGTCTTGGAATTTGAGATAATAATGTTTATTCTTATAATAAATGAGAGCATGCAAGTAAAAACTATAACATTCTTAATTGTTTCGTCAAATTCTAAAACGGAAACTAAAAAAAATGGAGGGAATAATTATTTAGGCAAACATATTATTCTCGGGAAACAAATTTTGGCGTAACTAATCCTTACATACTACTCGTATATCGTTTTGTTAACGATGATCAAAGTATTACATTGTCACTATTACAAAGCAAAATGTAACTTGTGTCCACCAGTAGTTGAGATAATTTTGACCGTGTTTAATATCTGAAATCATTTTAACCGTTAACTCTAAATAAGTAACATTCAACAATGGGTACCACGATTGATTTTTAGAGGACTTGGATCTATGTCAACATAATCAAGAACGTCCACATTTTGTACCAAAAGTTCCATGTCTACTTCATCTAAGGTCACCCAAGCTTCAACTCCCTTGCCACATTTTGTATCCATAAGAACAATAAAATTCATATATAGAGAAGCATCATCTACACCAATACCACTTACCCATATTGGTTTTCCCCATCCAAAATCCACTTCATAAAATCCAAGCTTACACCAACTAGTAAAACCATATTGATCAACTCCTCCTTCCATAGAACCATACTCCTCAATGTCTTTGAGAGACTCCCGCATCGAAATATGCCCTTCATCTCCATTTAGGAATGTCTTCATAAAATCTCCATTTATTTTCGATATCGATTCACGGATTTTCAATACTAGAGATGGCAATTCCTCCTCATTTTGGTCGTTGGTCCTCAACAATTTCGCATTGGATATCCATATGAGATTTCCAATCGAGTATTCCGATAAATTCGGTTCAACCCTTCTTCGCAAATTAACTATATGAGTTAACAAAGAATGTCTTTTGGGCACGTTAAGTTTTTCTTGAGACATCGATGTAGCGTCCATGAAACATTTCCATAAAAAAGCCGAAACTGACTCGACTCGACTCGGGCATTTCAATCCAGGGCTAGTTGCTTTGGCTCGAATCTTTTCGATACTGGATTGACCAAAGACTAATCTCTTTGTTATTGGTTTTCCTTTCTTGAACATGGAAAAAAACATCTTGTTAGCTGAATCTTGAAGCCATGTACTATTATTTGTTGGAAAAAGAGAGCTTGCTATAAAATCAGGAGATATCAATTTGCAGGCTATTACATCTGCTCGAGGCTCACTATACTCAACGAACAGCGGTTTTAGAGTAATTTTTCCCTCGGAAGAAGCAGAGGAATAGTTGTAAGCTGCATGTGACCAAGATTTAAGGAAAGTGCTCAATGAAATTCCATCAAGAATTTTGTGGGCAATGCATAATCCAATTGCTAATCCTCCACATTCAAATATATTAACTTGAACATTAGTAACTAATGATGATGTTTGATCAATTTGATTACTCTCAAATCCTGTTCCACATGGAAGAAGTTGTGGCAACCTTTGAATATCTAAATTGGTAAGAAATTGAGAAAGATTTATGTTCTTGACATTTGTTGTAATAAAATGAGCTCCTTGATCATTACAATTTATGGAAATTTCATCTTTGAGTTCACCAGCTAAAGGGTAGAATTTAGTTAGTGTGTCTGAAAGTGATTTTTTCAAGTTTTGAAGAAATTCTTGAAGATGGTTTGTTGAGTTGTGATGAGGATTTTGATAGAAGAATATGAGGGGAGCATAAGGAGCTGGGATGAGTTGGTCTAGTAGACAAAGGTTGAAGATTTTGTTGTGAAATGGTGTTGGAGATGATGGTTTGATGGATTCTATTGAGATTATTTTGACTTCCATTTTTATATGATGATACTCTTTTATTTGTGATAGTAGTCTATATATGGGGGTGATATATATTTATACACACCTACTTTCATTTTGATATTTAACCACATCATGCATGACTTCATCCATTGTTCATTATAAGTTTCTATCATTTAATATTTTAATGGACTCACATAGTACAAATTTAAGATCAAATGGCTTCATTGATCATTTACGTTTGTTAAAAAACATCAGTCGATCACTCTAGTAGAATTTTGTATCTTTTGATCACTCATGTTTTTTAGTCACTCACACGTTTTTGGTCACTCATATTCACTCTACACTTCCATGACAAAATTATGTATACTTTTGGTCACTCCCACATTTTTTTTGTATAGATCTTGATTTTTCGAAATTTTTAACATTTATTTTAGTCATTCTCCCATAATTTTTTAACTTCCAGTAACTAACTTTCATTAACTTCCATTACACTCTACAATTCCGTGACAAAATTATGAGAGAATCGACTAAAATATCCTTACCAAAATGTTAAAAATTTCAAATAATCACAAGTTGTACCAAAAAACCGTGTGAGTGACTCAAAGTATACATAATACCCAACATGAGCGACCGAAAGTATACAAAATCATACTAGGGTGATCGACTAGTGTTTTTTAACAAACGTGAGTGATAATGAAGCTATTTGCTCTAAATTTAAATTGAATTACAATGTAATATGTAGTATTAATAGCGTGATTAAGTTGAAAATTTATACATTTTGATATACTTTTCCTAATATTTAAGATCAAAACTTGAAAAATTGACCTATGGAAATTTCAACTTTCCAATATGTAGACCCATATTAAACAGGGACCAGTTGAGAATGGAAAAATCAACGGCAACGTTACATTTACTTTTGGTTCGACTTTTCTCATTTGAGCGGCTTACACACAATCATTTAATGGGGTAACTTGACTTCATGGACTTCATTTGTCCTCCACAAAACTAGTGATCCTTACCATATTAAACAGGGACCAGTTGCGATTAATGCCCGCTGTACAATTGGTGAAGCACGCGTGTCTTCTTCAAGCGTTGAAGGTACAACTCATAATGCGTATGGTACAACATTTGAAGCAGGCGGGAGAGGCGTATGGACCGAGCGTGACCAGCACTATCCCGCCTTTATAAATAAAGCTTAGATATACAAACACTCAATGATGTGGTTAGTTGACTTCATGGACTTCATTTGCCCTCTTCAAAACCTAATTCTGACGATGGTTGAATAGACCGATGATATTTGACCCAAGTTTTTAAATAAAAGGTCTTAGGTTCAATCTTGGAGATAATTATCTCATATTTTCACTCTAACTATATATTAGTTAGGAATTTATGTATTCATCTTTGTAATATAATTGTTCTCATACTCTCATCACTAATAATTTACAAAAAAATCTAGAATTCTAGATTTTAAATTGTATATTTTTATTTTTTTATTTTCAGTATATATATAGTATAATATTTGATAAATAAGATACATATATTATTATTGAATAAGATCTTAATGTATAATTGATTTAGATAAATCGCTATATATATTGACTAGGATATAAACTAAAATTTGAGGAGTTTGGTAAATATTTAGGAAGTTGTGGTGATGGTATCTATTTCCTAGAGATGCTCGCGGTTTCGATTGATTTGTCATATTGTCTTGGAAGCAACTTAGATATCAATCCAACTTGAAATTTTTGTAGTTTGTACTCACTAGCCGGCTTGTGTACTCTGGCATAATTCTTTTCTTTTCTTATTTTATGTTTTTATTCATTGTAAAAATTCTGGCGTATACATAAGTCGTGCAAGGAGATGAGATAACGATTTATCTCTACAAATCTTTTAATATCATGAATTGTTTGATAACCGAATCAATTGTAAACATGTCGCTTGTTGTATGTGTAAGAAAAAACTTATTCATTCTCTAATACTAAATAGTAATTTTATTAATTGAAGTGCGATTATGTTTAGCTCTTAAGGTAAACACATATATTTTATTTAGTGCACTCAACATACATAGTGTAGCTCTTATTTATGTGTCGATCATTGTTGGTAAACGATTTTTCTTCTAGTCCATGCTTCAGATCATGTAACTTCAGCAGTTCTGCAATAACAAACTAAAACATTAAAAAATCATGTACTAAGATAGATCATATAATGTTACGATATAGTCCCTCCATCCATCCGTTACTATTTAGCGACAAATCAGTATATTTGTTTATATTTTTATTAAACGACTTGTATGTATGTAACGATATTGCACGTTAATAATGAAATATTTAAATATAAGGTCGTAGACTCGTATTAGGTACCTTCCTCTTTCCGTGCCCTTCATTGTCACTCTCACTCTCACTGCTGCTGCTGCTTTCACAACTACTGCTACTACTACCATCATGCTCTTTGCCATCCTTGCTGTTCTTCTTCGTCTTCGACTTAAGGTGCCCACGCACCCTAGAAAAGATACCACCTCCACTGGAGCGGGTAGTAGTATCCTTTCCATGGCTAGCATGGTGGCCATGGGTGGTCACACTAGCATTAGTATGGGTGCTAGTGTGGCTACCATGATGAGCCGTAGCTACTTCATGGCCATGATCATGGTGTTTGATGGCTACTCCATGGCCATGATCGTGGTGTTTGATAGCTACTCCATGGCCATGATCATGGTGTTTGATATCTATTCCATGGCCATGATCATGGTGTTTGATATCAGTGTGTTCATTGTGTGTGTGGATGGTGGCAACCTTGTGATGATGCTCAGTGTGATGGTCAACTGGTTTGTGGCATTGAGCAGATGACATTGTTGCAATTGAACAAAGGAAGTGTTTATATGGTTTGTTTATGAATTGGATGAGTTGCAAGCATATATAGCAATAAAAGGAATCCATTTACGAGGAAATTGTCGATATGATCCCAAAAAAGTGGGTCAAGTTGTCATTTGATCCTCGAAAGTTTAAAAAAAGTAAAGTAGTTCACGAAATTAGACAAAAGTTAGACTTAGTTCAAAAATTGCGGGCATATTAAACTTAAGGATAATTGTGAAATTGCCTTCCACTTTCAAAGACCAAGTTTTCATGAAATTTTAACAGTTCAGTATGTTTTTTGGACTACGTTGCAACTTTTGTCTAATTTAGGACCAATTTACGACATTTTAACTATTGAGGATCAAATAACAATAACTTCGATGCAGTTTCAAGGACTATTTCTACAATTTACTCTCCATCCGCACATAATTCTTGGATGAAATTTTTGTAAAGATGCTAAGGCCACCATGAGAAAAGAATTTATTCTTGATGTTATATTGTGTGTGCATTATTTTTATCTTGTTGTAACGAATCTCATTATTCTCCATGAGCCAAGCTATTGGGAGTCCCTATCTCAATAAGCAAAACGAAAGCAGAGCGTAATTATGATGTAATTATTAAATTATACAATTCGTAACGAATGTAAAATAAAGATATTATTATAATTGGAATAATAAAGACATACTCTATGTTATACTCCCTCCGTCCCTAAAAGATTGTCACATTTTGACTTTTGATAGTCAACAAAATACGATTTAAAACGTAAATATCTATTACTCTACATGCAAAAAAATTATAAAAAGTTGATATTTCAAAAATATATATTGAGACGAATCTAACAAGATCTCACATGACTATATTATTCCTTATCGTTTAATGAGAATTTTTGATCAAATGTTTTAAAGTTTGACCATCAAAAGTCCAAATGTGACAATCTTTTATGGAAAGGAGGGAGTATATCATTTCAGTTAAGCTTGAAAGGACATATATATTCGATTTAGATATAATGCAAACGAATGAATACGTGAAATGACCCCTACAAATGATTCACTTGGATAAGGTGAATTTTTATATGTGAGAGTAACTATTTTAAGAAAACTCATGGCATTGGTACATCCAATCTGCTTGATAACACTATCTCTAAAGTGAAGGTTGGATCGATAATCACTAGGTCAAGCCGTCAAGGCTATGAGTTAACAATCTCTGTTCAACATGCCTATTGTAAAGGTTATTGTTGAGTTAGTGTAATCGATGATCTTAAAATTATAACAATTATTGTATGAACTCGAGTTCTATTCGATAAACACCCGATAAATAACTATCGTTGAATACCCGTTAGAAAAAGATGTTCAAACATATAAACCAAAAATATGAGTACTTGAATACGACTTTTTCTTTTATCTTATCTCAAATTAGTCAAGTTTACGAATTTTGATGAAGTATCTTTTTGTCACTTTTTTCTAAAGATCATTTATTTTTGTATAAAATTTAAGAAAAATATAAATTCATCTCACAATCTTAATTTTCTTTTTCACTTTTTCTATTCTTACTTAATAAAATAAAACATTATAATAAGGAGTATATATTTATATAAAAAGACCTAAAATAAAGGGACAGACGAAATATTTCATTTGGGGATTTGTGCAAGTATGTGGACTAATGAGTAATGAACATTTATTGCATATTGTTATGGGCCTCTGGGTCCAGTAATGGACTCATCTGACTCATTCTTTGATAATGAATTAATGATTCATTTACTATCATAACTGAGTTGAACAAGTTGGAAAACATAACTACAAAAATAAGGAAAAAAATCCTTTAACCAACGTTCTTTTAATGAGTATCATTTAATAATTTTTATTGATTTTGTAATATATTTTGATGTCGTACATGGAAAGTTACATGGTTATAATTCACAATATTCTAAATATTTAAATTTAATTATAGCAAAAAATATCTCGAGTTTGAAGAAACATAAAATGAAGATAGAAAATTTCTTTCATAATAGGATACAGATTAATTAACACACGAGTTAGGGTTACGGAATTAGTACTAATGTTAATGGTTAATAGTTGAGCCAGTGGTCCGGGTGGAAGATTCTTCATCTTTGACCGCTTTCTAAATACGACTTAAACTTTCGGTCTTCTAGAATACAAAGACTAAATTTCATATAATGAGACCACTATTTGTCCATTTTCCATTCCTATTGGACAATTGTCTCTCTACTGTCTTGACTCAATTTAGATGTGAAAATTGATTGTTGGGGATTCTGAGTTCATGGGTTGTTATGCTTATACACCTATCTAAATATTTTTTAGTAGTGAACTGACTATTTTGTCTTCGATTTATAAGTTATAATGCTTAATGAAGTTTTAGATATGAGGAAAATAGCAATTCATTCCTAAAACAAACACTATTTGAGTGTGTATAGTGTTCCTTTTTAGTTCTCATGAAAATTATACGCTTAATTTCAAATACTTTAGAACTATGATCTCATTAAATTTCAAAAACTAAAATTTTAACACTTTAGATTGCTTGAGGAGTTCAACTCAATAGTCAAATAAATGAATTTTTGTAATTATCAAAAAAGAACATTTGACCTTAAAATAGACGGTCAATCATTTTTTACAAGAAATTCTAGAAACTTTACTATGAATATCATACTCTCACAAAAAAAGATTAAAAGTTTGCCAAACGCTAAGTTAGGACATAAAATTCATAATATACTCCACCCCACGCCCTTTAATGTACTCTCTCCATTCCTAAAAAATTGATATATTTTGGTTTTTGTGTTCAAACTCTAAAAAACTTGATCGAGAATTTTTATTAAATGATAAGAAAAAATATAGTCATGTGAGATCTTGTTAAATTCGTCTCAATATATATTTTTAGAATATCAACTTCTTATAATTTTTTTGCATGTAGAATAAGAGATATTTATGTTTTAAATTGTGTTTTGTTGACCATAAAAATCAAAATGTATCAATCATTTAGGAACGGAGGGAGTACGTTATAAATATAAACTCCATCAATCTAATCAAGTAAATAATCCACTTCATTAAAGTATATTAGCCTCATTAAAATCCAATTGTCTACTTCCCTTTTTTCATTGCATTGACTTGGTCAACAGTTGAAAGTTTGACCTCCCTTCTAGTCTTCTATTATTATATGACCATATCAAAGTCCACACTAAACACAAAAACTTGATTTATCAGTCAAAAGTCAACTCTCATATGAATTCATCACTATTTGTCAATAAACTACCCCACAAAAACCACCCTTTAAATTCAATTGCTTCAATCTCTTCTACAAATATTAACTCAACCTCCTCATTATATATGTCTTCAGTCTAATTGAATCACCATTTTATATATAAACAATTTATTGTTGTTACAATATAGAAAAGAAAAAGTATATTAAAATTTAAATGGAGAGTGGTAGTAGCTCGGAATATAATAGTCTGATAAATGAGCTAACACAAGGGAGGGAACAAGCTATGCAACTGAGGGCTCATTTAAATTCTACCCCTTCAACTGAATCTCCAGATTTGCTGGAAAGACTACTGTCCTCGTACGATAAATCCCTCTCGATTCTCAACTGGAGCGAACCATTAGCCCAACCCCAACTGTCTGCCCTGCCAATACCGCCCGTCCTGGAGTCTTCCCTCTCGGTTGATGGAAGTTCACCAAGTGATGACTTGAGCAAAAACGTCCTGGCTCATAGCGAATGCTACAGCGATGTATCTAAGAAGAGGTAAACAGTTCTGCCAAAATTACATGAAACGTGAACTTAAGTGCACTGAACTGCAAGTTTTTCGTTACTTGAGAATACTCGTAAGAATGAAACGTTGATTCTTGTTGCAGAAAAGCAAGGCCTACATGGACAGAACAAGTGAGAATCAACCCTCACACTGGACTCGAAGGGCCTGGAGAAGACGGATATAGTTGGAGAAAATACGGACAGAAAGACATACTGGGAGCAAAGTATCCCAGGTGAAGACCAAACAATTAATTATCTACAAGAAATTTAATAAAAGCCATTTTTATTCAATTTTCGAAAGCATGTTTATAACAAAAAACAATGTCTTGTGATGTGCAGAAGCTACTACAGATGTACATACCGTCACACACATAATTGCTGGGCAAATAAGCAAGTGCAAAGATCAGACGACGACCCTTGTGTATTTGAGCTTACATATAAAGGAATGCACACGTGCAGTCTGGCCTCGCGATCAGCTCCACCGCCACCAAGCTCACCCGAAAAACAAGAACTGAAACACAACTGTGATCATCACAGCAACAATGAGTCACTACGACCAGATCAAATGATCATTAATCTCAAAGCAAAGCTTAGAGTTGAGACTAATGACTTGGAAACCACCGAGGAAACATCTTATTTTCCTTCCCTTCCGACGTTCGGCAGCATGACAGGTGAAAATCAAGAATGCTCACTTCCGATGCTTGCTGCAAATGATCATCGTTTCCCAGGGACTTACACGCCATCATTTATATCGCCCGGGTCATGTGAATCAAACTATTTCTCCCCATCTTCAAACCAAATGAATGATTTCACAAATTTTCATGACTTGCAGCATTCAGAGTCGGTGGGAAATGGGATGTTCCCAACAAATGCTTCATCTACTAATTCTCCAATAACTGGCTTGGAGTTCTTGATGAATCCTGCAGATTTAGACTCAAATTTTCCATTCGATACAACAGGATTCTTCTCATGAATCATCCAAATCATACTTAAAAAGATTCCGTGATCCCGCCAGTTTCCAAACTAAACTAGTTTTTGTTTCAGCAACTAGTTGTTCTTGTCCTAGAAGGTTAGGTTAATGCTTGTATAAGTTCTTTTATAATGGGGGACCCGTAGTCGCCACTCGTTGAGTGATGCTAGTACAAGTTCTGGTTTTACTAGTAGAGAGAATTATTAAAACTATATTTCTAAGGTTTTGTTTGCAGGAATTTCAATGTTTTGCAATTACTATATCAATCTTTGTTTCTTCACAAACTGCACTATAGATAGTTGTTTATATTACATTATATCCATTTTTATCTCAACAAGGAGAACCAAAAGAAATCTCCTAAATCTTCTGGAGAATAGGGAGGTGAACAAGCATACAAACTACTCCTAAAATCGCATGCATTGCATCTCCTTGCCATGCTTCAGGCACTCTAAAATAATGATTCAAGATTGGATTATGTCACATCTGCAATAATCTCCAGGATTACAGAAGCTTGAGGAAACCTTCGCTCCCAAAAAATGGTTATACTCGGAGAATATTGGTACTGCGTTAAGCTAGTATGCCACCTCAATCAGGAACACTAACCTATGTTTCTCCTCGCATCTGAACACCTGCATGTAAAGAAACACCTTGATTCACTACACATATAAGTCGTTCTTTCGTTTCAGTACACATTATGTTTCATAAAGCATCATGTGCAAAATTTAGGCTTCATTAGGGTATATACATGGAAAGGTGAAAGGTTGTCAACATAGTTTAAGAAATGTGTTAGATGAAATTTGTGGGATCATCCAGAAAATATGAGGTCTATCAATCAATGAACGAACAAGATTCAATCGTCTTTCTTACTCTGTCTTCTTTTGTAAAAACGACAGGTTAACTTAGAAATAAAGTACTGTTAAATTCCTTTTTTATTGTTTTAGCATGCAGTGCAATACATCCATCCATAATCACTTGAGAAAAATTAAAAGGATACATACAAGCAATATCACCTTCAAAGTCACAAAGAGTCAGGAACCTCCAAGCTATACTTAAGTTCCTTGCTGATTTCACCAAATATATTTGGGCATCCATCCCATCTCCTACACTCCCGTGCTTCCCAATATCCACCCATGTACCTGAATGCGCCATCTTGGTCCTTGTTGAACCATTTGGGCTTCCAACCATCTTCTTGTAATTTCCTCGACTGAATCAAATAAGGAGGAAATGTTACTACTTACTATGAAACAATACAGATTTCAGAACTGCATTGAGTTAAGTGATTGAAGTTGTTGATGCTCCAAAAAAGGCCCAAGTGCAAGTGAGTGCAACTAAATTTGAGTGCAAGTGGAACATTGTAGTGTAATACTCTCTTTGATATAGGCCACAGAACAAAGATTCAATTGCCGGAACATGAGCAAACTATTCTTCTTTCGAGCATATGACTATGAACTAATTAGTAGGAGCATAAGGAGTAAAGCTAGGATTGAACCTCTATTCTCTTTATGGTCTGAGACTGACTAAGGGTTAATAAAAATTCAAGTATGCGCACATGATATATTATATCGCATTTAGAGTAGTAGTGTAGTACATACCATCCTTTGCCTCGTCTCTAGTCGTAATTTTTCTTCATTTGCCTTGTCATACTCTCCATTCTCAAGATGTCTCTGATCTGGTCTGATCCTTGAATCAGTTGGCGGGAGCTTCTCCTATACCATTAATAAACACCAAAAATAACTTTAGCAACAAAGGCTCAGATACGTATAAGAACAAAACGGAAGGGCATAAACCAACATACCTTCAGTCCTGGTGTTAACTCATTCAGAGTGATTGCAAAAGAAGTTAAGTTGTAACGAGTTACATTAGCAGGAGGATAATCCCTTTTCCACAATAATTGTGCATTGGATATATCTTTCAGCTTGCTTGACCCTTCTCCATGTATGTAGTACATGCTGTCGTTCCACTTACCGAATAAAGTAGCAACCTTTTTCCCAGTGACGTCTTCAACAAATCCATGAACCTGTATAGATTGTTTGCATTTGATATTGTAAAAATGTGCTATGAGATGTAGCGACAACTTTCACTTATAATAGATATAGATAGATACACGTTACTTGTTCCTAGGTATATACACTCCAGAGCAATTTATGGCCACTAATCCTACTATGGTTAAAATCTTCATGAAGGACAAACAATAGTTTCATTTAGTTATAATCGAGATCTGGTGAGGTGTCCAAAAGTGGAACAGGTACTAGAAGTGCGTATCTTATGCTAAAACATTTGACTAATGTCATTTACCTGATGAGGATTGCGATCAAGAAAAGATTGTTCTTTAAATTTGAGGTTGCACGAATGCTGACGATTACCCCGAATGAGCATTGTTCCATGGTGCTCACAATATATTTTACCAAGGATAAGGTTATAGATGCCTGTAGTGACCTGAAAAGCGGTGCACATTAACCCATATCTTCAGCCATGTGCATAGGTTTGAGTCTAAAAAAAAAAAATCATATCTAACATATAAAACTGCAAATGAAAACATGTAATCTTACACACCTTGCTCCATTGAAATATTTCACCATCATCAAATTCGAGAGTGAGGGCACCCACAGGATCAAGCTGAATTGAGCTTCCCCAAAATTTTGATTTAAGGTTACTGTCACCAAAGAACTTCCACCCCTTACCCTCACAGTGGCAAGCAATGACAGTGGGGTGGTGGCTGACCTGTTTCAGCAAATATTGTAATGAAGTTCAGGTAACAGGATAGATTTGTCCACCTAGAAAGGAAAGAAGGGGAGGGCGGGGGAACTTTTATATGATGGACTACAGGAAAGAGCTACTTGAATTCCGACAAATTTCTCCCAATTAAATGACAGCAGTAGTCTCATCATAAATGTGAAATTCGGGTTCAATGATAGTAGCATTTTCTTGGTAGAACTGGTTACACTTCAATAGCTGATGCAGAGCTTATAGGTTTTACTTTGTGCAGTTCAGCCTAACCTGATGGTATTATTCCATTGGTTCAGAATTGCCTTGTATCGATATGATTTTTAATATTTACCTTTTCTGAAAAGAAGCGAATGCCTTTCTCAGGATAATCAGCTTCATAAGTTTCTCCAAGCAAAGGATTGAAGGGCTTACAGAGCCTCCCCTCGGTCGAAGCATATCCAGAAACAGCAAAAGCAGCAACATTTAAGATTCTCTGAAGACTATCACCCTTCAGTTATAGAACACAAATCAGAAAGATAGTAACAGAACACATATCTTATATATGTTTCTAACTCGTGCATGGCAGAAATTATTCTGATTTTCTATAAGCCTTCTGGTAGCAAATAATTGTCGAGAAAAATTGCTAGGGAGTACGAATAGAAGTTAGTGATAAACAACAATTTGGAAGAATATAAAGTTTCTTTGACTGTGTCTAAGAGAGTATCATACCGCTTTCCCATATTCATATGCCCTGTCCAAAAGATAAGAATACTCCAAATCCTCACAGCATCTCTGTAAAGATGATATCGGCTCATTAAAGTACACAGGAAGACAAACACGTGTGAGGTCCTTTCCAACATTGTCTTTGATCGTAGACCAAAGACTGGCTCCTTTCTCTTTCTCAACTGGGTCTGGCAACTTCTTCCGTCTTTCAAATACTAGTTGTTTAGAATCCGATGGATCTTTCCTCGTATTGAACTCCTTCATAGGAATCGTATCTGATTGGGTGAATTGGTGGTCTGCATCTATAGACTGACCACATGTGGAAGGTTTAGAAAAGTTTTCAGATGTGTCAAAGTAGTCAGTTTCCTCATCTGTTGTTTCCTCAAGCTCTTGCCTCTCAACATCATCAGATGATTCTGTTGTACTCCACTCTGAAAAACGAAAAAAAGAATTACGTGCAATAAAAGTTGACCATTGATAAACGAAAGAACCACAGATTGCTTTGAGTTTTTAAATGCCAACCTTCAACGTATTAAATTACTAATATGTGGAACCAAGAAAACCTCTAAGAGAACTCAACAATTATATGTAAAGAACTAGGCCCAAATTATTCAACACTTTGACATACCAACGTATTTTGCATTCACAAGATTTGAAAAGTCACTCTTCATCAACTGATATTCATTGCCATGAATCCCAGCAGATTCAGCTTCAACATTAGCTGCCTGCGAAGCCAAAATAACGTCATTTGGAACGATATATCATAACAGTCTGATACTATAATTAATTCAGAGAAGTGACGTGAGCTGAATCTCATGTTGTATGTAGGGAAATCAACAAAAACGCTAGTTCCTTCCTACGTTTCGTAAGCAATAGACATTGATCCATTGGTTTCAATACAATAATTTAACTGATTGAAAACTGATTGTACCTCTAATTGACGTAGTGTATCTAACAAACTGCAACGATCTTCGCATAAAACTTTATATTGACCTTGTACCTCAGAGAACTCAGTCAGCACTATCTGCTCACACTCTTTGACAAGTCCCTCACCGACTCCCTCCTCAAGCAAGCGCTTCTTAAGCTTTTCCGTTGATATAGAGATATTACTTGGTAAAATTGAAAGGGTCTCATTGAATGGTCTGAGAGCAAACAAACGTGCAGTTGAATTCAAAGCTTCTATCCAGGCCACCCTTTCCCTAGATGAACAAGTCCTCAAATGAAGAGTTTTTGTAGCTGTGAAAATGTAAAATCTTCGATCATCTGATCTGCTTTCTCTAAATGATAATATCTGCATACAATTCTTACCATTAAAGGCTGCACATTAATATAACACATCACAATGCCTCTGCAGAGGCTCTCGCCTAAGCAGGATAAGGCAAGTCCGATAGTATGCAACCTTATGTCACAATACCTCCGAAGAGGCTCCCAGATAAGGGGCGTCTGGTAGTATGCAACCTTAAATCTGCCTAATCAGGAGGTTGTTTCCAGTTATCTAATTCACAATAATTCTATGGATATGAATGCAAACCCACAGACAAATTAAACACTCGAAAATAATGAACTACTAACATAGTACACACTCAGAAGGCAAATATTACTAAAACAACAAGATTTTACCTGTAATCAATTCATCAATGTTTCAACCATCCAAAAACCTTGTTCACAGCTCCAAATTCTCTGACTATATATTAGATACACTAAATAATCTGATCTCTCACCAACACTTGAATATGACAAAACTGAAAATACTAAGCCTTCGGACAACCCAAGCAACATAACCTAAATTCCTCAGAGGAATATCCTTTTGTCCGGGTCAGACAATTACTATAATATACTGTGTCAAAAATGTCACAAACCATATGATAAAACTAATACTCCTATCAAACACCTTAAAGTCAAACAAAGTATACACATATTTATTACTCCCTCGTCTTACACATTATCTAGTTCAGATTTTTTTTATTTTGTAAATTAACGTTGAGATTCTGAATACAATGATATTATAAATAATGAAAATTTGAATCAAGACCCGCTGGGTGAAAGCTTTAAGTCATACGTCACCAGATTATTGAATCGTATCTTTTTTTAAGAAAGAATAAGTTAAAACAAACTAATGTTAAAAAATACATGTAAAAGTCGGTCAAATGCATAATTTATGAGAAAAGGGATCAAAATTGAACAAACTTCACATAGTTGAAGGAGTAACAATATAATAAAGGGGAAGATAAGGTGGTATTAAATGCAAGAGTTTTCTTCATATCACAAAAAGTCTAAGCTTTTACCAACTACCACATAACAAATGATAATATTTATTGCAAGTCATCTAAATGGAAGAACATAATACCCAAAAGATAAATATCTCAAAATAAGATATGGAACAAGTTAAATATTCTATTCATGAGATCATTCTTTTTTTTTTTTTTAAATTCTCCACGATTTTATTTTTTAATATATTAATGCTTGGCCCCCCACCCACCTGCTGATGTGACCCAATACAGGTTAACATCCAGTCAAAAAAATTGAATATCTTTAACTACCAATTCAGTGAAGATTAAATTAAAATAAAGTCTACATTATTTGTACTTTAATAATTTATGATACACTTAATCGACATAACATTTTATTTCATATCATGACTTGTTTCATGTATATATATTTTTCAATTTTTAAGTAAAAATGTGCTAAGAATTACTCTTTTAGGTAGACTCGAAAAACTTGATCAATTTGGATGAAATTCTGTCGATAGATGAAAATCGAATAACTCTTTTTTTGGCGTATGTACATTGCAGTGTTGATTGAGCATATATGTTTGTACATCACGTTTTATATATACCTTGAGATGGACGATACGAGGAGACTTCCCTGACTTATGACTTTCCCTCCGGCTCATACTCCGCCAACTCGACAATCTACCTACCGGATCACCGCCTATTAGGCGGAAATTGGCGGAGGGTAAATTCTCCTGCGGACGAGTTTTCCAGTAAGAAAACACGCCGTTGGTGAGCGTAAACCATCGCGACCTCCACCCTTTACCATAATTAGTCCACTTGTACAACACTCCCGCAAACCGGACATCATCGGATCCGTACATTGAGCCTGTCCTTAACGAAGTGGTCTCAGGCGAGTGTGGGTTGTTACCACATGTTCCTTCTATGGATATACAACATAGCGGGTGCATTATTTCGCTTGCCCGCATTGTACCAGGATTTTTATGTAGGAGTAACGAATGAATTGATATTATACGAATACGGAAAAATATACAAATTTAGAGACGAATGTAATTATCTAACATGTTTGAATAAAATAAAATTTGATGATTTATTTTGTTGTGATGGAAGGATTTTATATAGGTGAGTTTGAGAGAGAGGTTGAAAGCGAGAGGAGATATAGGGAGAGAGTGAGAAGTGAAAGGTGAGCAAAGTGTTTTATGGTTTTCAGAGTTCGCCAAAAGCAAAATACCATATCCTTAAAAAATTGTGAATTTTCGCTTTTCATACATATAAATATATAATCATAATTTAATAGATATGTTAAGTTTAATTTACTAATATCCGTCACCTTAGTTGATGATGGTCAACTCTCGACCAACTACGATAGTTTACATGTCAACATTTGTTTTTATAAATTAACGATGAGGTGAGATTCGAACCTAGAACCTTCTGGTCACTAGCGAGAACTTTTTCCACTAGGCTATTCGATTACTCTACAAATCAACATTTAAAGAAGATTAACACGAGTTAGCACTTAGTGTCGTATTATTGGTAGCACAAAGATCAAATCCCGGTGGAGAAGTATAGATGAATTTATGATCGCTAGGTCATGAGTTCAAACTTATCATATAGGGCTTGCCGGAGCTATTACGTTAGTAAGAGGTCTTTCCAATATACACTCATCTAATAATGGTTACAAATCTACTACTAAAAGAAAGAAGAAGAAAAAAAAGATAGCATTTATTGTATTAATTTGTCATGATGAGATGCATTAATTTAGAACATTGATAGTAAATATTGTTGGGACGCATAATAATTACACAACTATGAACACATACACCATCTAGTGATATCTATTTATCAAATATCAACCTTACATTTCAGATTTGGACACCCATATGGTCATATATGATCTAGAAATTCCCCATATAATCATAGCTATATGGTAAAAAGTTTAACTATTGTGATGATAGTCACATTTTTTCGTATGATGTCGGTTTGATTTTTATAAGAAACAAAATTTTATATATATTGGAGTGGAATGGTCAACAAACAAACCCAATTTTTTTAATCATCTGAAGTATATTCCATAATTTACCTCATAGTGTGACCCAGAATAGAAAGTTACGGTACTCTTAAGATGAAGGATTCACTTTTTTTTATATATGATCTAAAAACCAACATGAAGTATTTTACAAAAGATTTTAGTTTAGCATAGAATTGTGTTGAGTAAAATCTGACATTACAAAACAACATGACACATAAAATAGATTGTGAGGGTCTAAACCAAAGTAATTAAATAAGCAAAAGAATTAAGAACGGTAAGGACTCACAAATTGGATTAATTGTAAGTTTATAACACAGAAAAATAATTAATATCAAATCAGTTGAAATCATCGATTCTCATTTACTTAGTTTAGAATATATTTCCTATAACACAAATATTTGTAATTTTTATAATTTGAAGGAAAAAAATTGAAACCAACAACTAAAATATCTGAAGGTGAAAGCATCACAACCAAACACAGGCTGGAAAAATAAATGAGAGAAATAAAGAGGCCATTGATTGCTAATGCAGCATATATATCAGTAGTTGCAGAGTACTTGTATAGAAGCTCCTGCCAGCAAATATTAATTTTTCCAATTTGAGATAGATTTTGTTCAGACAAGCAGATAGATGGACAAAGGCTACTCATGGACAAACAACTAGTGAAAACTTTGTCAATATATGGTCAACTACAGTACTTCCTCCCTTTTTTTGTTATTTAATTATTTGTCATTCGACTAAAAATTTTACTCCCTCCGTTTCGATATGTTTGATTGTTAGGGGAAAAAGTATTTTATTAAAAAGTGGTGCAAAATTACTAATATATCCTCAAATAAAGGTATTGGAGTGTTATTTTATTAGGGACAAAAAATATTTTATAGGGACAAAAAGAAGAAAATAGACTTACAAATTCATTGGAGATGTAATCAATTAAATATATTGAAACAGAGAGAGTATTTCAAAATATTTGATGTACATTGTAACTATTGTATCTTATATAATTATCAATTAATAAAATTTATAATCTCAAATAATTATTGATTTTACTGAGTACATTTTTTACATAATATATTTCTTTACCACGTTTTCTCTTCATCAATTTATATGCATATAGCTAGGACGAAAAATAGAAAATCGAAAGAAATGTTATCGATACCAGTTGACTTCTCATTTTAATTTTTACCAACTACACGAACTAGTTAATTTTCATACAATCCATAAAGTAATATTTAACTTTTATCACTAAATGTTATCTCGACACTAACAAATTATCAACTTTATTTTTGAACACATACTCCCTCCATTTCTTTTGAGATAGATCGTTTTGGAGTTCATGTCGAATTTTGACTACAAATTATATTTTATTAGTTTATCCAAAAAATATAAAATTGATATCATTGGATTCGATTTTAAAAAGTATTTTCGTAACATTATGTTTTTTTTATAATTTTACATAATGTATATAACCCTTGTGGCATGGAGAATCTATGATGCAAAATGTTGGGGGAGATGCATAATTTTAAAAGAGTTTAAATAAACTGTTGGGCATTGTGAGACCATTATTAATAATTGTATTATCAATTTATCATTAATGTCATTATAATCTTTTTTTGTCGGGTTCGATAATCCCAAGAGGGACTTACATATTAGTCCAAATCACCATTCTGTTCACAATCATTATCTTATCTAATCTAATCTAAGAAGGAATCAGCAGAACCATCTAATATTCCACATCATAATAATAATAATAATTTTCTTAAATAAAATCCTACTCAATAATAGTGATCCTCTGTCTCTTATCATCATCACCACCACAGTTAGGAGTATACATTTTTTTTTTGTTAATTAGTGATGACACGAGTTTTAAAGTATATAATTTAAGTTCTTCAATTATACAAAAAGTTCATTTCTCGTATCCTCAAACTTATTCGATTTAAAAATGTTAGATTTATTACTCCTTTAAATAATTTACTAGCAACACTCATGAAATAATATTTTGAATACTTCAAAACAAAGAGACATCTGTTTACGTGAAGTGTAAGAAGGTCGTATAATACACAACCTTGTGCTTGTGATAATATGATTGATTTGAATGACAAAACAAAAAAAATAGAGATAATTAGGGGAACATAAACATCAGTATTCTCAATATCTTTGAAGATGCGTCCACCTATGTAGAGTAAGAGGAAGTTGTATAACACAGGATCTTATCGTTGTAATAACATAATCACTAATTTCAAATTAAACCACTGATAAAAGAAGACGAGAAAAGAAAAAACGTGCAACTAGTGTAGATTGGAAAATGTAGGACAAATGAACAGGAACATGGAGTTCGAGATTCTATTGCATTGAATATCATCGATGATTCCAAAATTCCAATCTAAATGCTTGAAAGTAAATCTTTCGATTCAAATCCAAATAGAAGGAAGAAAATTGATGATTATTGTTGTTCACCAAATTATTCTTCCAGTTGTAAAAACGACACATGAGTACATGATTGATGAATGAGCATGGACTAACAACAGGATTACTACAGTTTTAATTGTCTACTTTTCTCCAACCATTTTGCTATCTCTTTGGCTTCCATATCATTTCAAATACTGTTTCCCTCCAACATTACATGTGATCCCCATATTTCAAACAATAAAATTTATTCCTCACTACTATTTTGATTTGAAACGACACTTAACATGTTTATATAAAATACTGTAACTTAATAGTAATTTATTTATTTGGTCGATCGCGCACATACATTAAAATAAGACATGACTTTTTATGTAGGGGTGACAATTGAATTGTAAGTTTGTAACAAGAAAAAAGAGGAAAAACATACTATAGTAAAATTTAGGACGTGAGAGCATAGTACTTATTAAAAATGTATATTAAAATTTCACTTCAATAGCCCAACTATAACTTGCGGAACTTATATCGATTATTAATCATTGGGTTAATGGTATAATTGGTCATACATATTCTACAACGTTCTCTATTCGATCATTGGATCATTTTGACATTTTTTTTTGTAAATAAGCGATAAATAATGACTACTGATATTACAAACAATGAATACATAAATTTCTAACTAGAGAGTTAGAGTATACTATGAGACAAATTTGTCTCCAATATTGTTTGAACCTATAACCTTTTGCATGAAAGGTTGGGTCGGATGTCACTAGGCTATTGAGCCATCCGCGATCATTTTGACATTTATGATCACCATTCATTTTGGGTACACTTGAATTCAATTATTATATTTTACTTCATCATGATATTATTGTCATAGTTAGATGAATGGGTTATTGCTCTTTCTTTAATTTCTTTAATTTGTTGACTTCTAACAATGACTCCTAATTTTCTATTAATAATAATGACACTCTATGTTATAGGGTCGTTTAATAGTTTTTTCATTAATGATATCGATATTAAAGCTAATGACGACATAAGAGATACCAGCTAAGTATCGTTTTCATTACCACAAACCTCCAAAATACACATTTGTACTAAGACATCATGTAGCTTCACATGGTAGCAACACTCTTTAATTCAGCCTAACATCTATGTAGTTATGACATGTGTGATTAGTTCACTTGAGAATGTTGTTTTCATCAATCTTTTCAATTGCGAGTTTTGCACCAATAATTTTTGCCTTCTTATAAGTGCTTGATCGGTGCCCACTTGGAACACCCTCTTGTTAGGTCGTCAAGTTCATAAACAAAAGATGTCTCGTTACATCAACATCAATATGTCTCAATGCTTTTAAAGATACTCCCACTTAAATATGGTAAGAGGTCTGATAGTATATAGCCTTACCTGTGCTAACATGATTGATATTTCCGCATTGGAACTAGAATTAAGGCCTCCAATTATATGGAAAAATTATGTTATGGGGTTAGGACCCGACAGTTCGATTCGATTTGATAAATTGATAAACACTTACACTAAGTCACCAGTATTGACATAGATTTTCACGCTTTCGTGTTCCGTTTGAATTGAAGGCCAAAGTGGTGAAGGAGAAGTTCCTTGAGAGTGAAGGGAACCAACCTAAAATATGAATCTGTTCAAAGGAGGCCAGACATCAAAGTAAATTACTAGTATAGTTGGTCACAATCAATCAAGTCAATGAAGATAAATGCTTAACACAAAACCTTATCATCAATTTGATTGTCCAGATGCATTGAAAAGAAGGCAAAAGCACGCTTAGTATCACATCACATGCATTGAGAAAAAAAAATGTGCATGCTTATTAGCTATTATGATGTGCTCATCCTTAATGCCCTGAAAAGGAGGTAATTAGGATGGCAAAAAAGAATGCACCAGCCGGGAATCGAACCCGGGTCTGTACCGTGGCAGGGTACTATTCTACCACTAGACCACTGGTGCTGGTTGTTAAGTGCTCGATCGTAGTGGCAGTGTTATTATAAGGAACCTGCTGATTATAAATTGCCTAATTATGAAACAAGTTGTGAAGATGCTTACAAATTGACATCAATGACTTTATATGATGGCCTTATATTACAAATTGGTATTGTTAAACATACAAATTGACTACTAAGAAAATCACATGCATGCTGGAATGTACGTAGAGATATTCTCTATGTCATATATGCCCACAGTCAAGAGTCAACCATACATAGTTTGATGCAATATAACTTATGGTAACATTATCCCTAATTGAAAACATAGGTAGTTTTAATGTGTATATGAACTACAATATGTATAGTCGATGCAAAACAATATATAAAGTGGGTCATTTTTTTCTTCTCAAGTGATACAAGTTATAAATGGTTAATATAAGTTACTACCTCCATCCCTATTTAATAGACCCATTTTGATTTTTTGGGTTAAACTTCGAAAGTTTTGACCGTAAATTGTTATTAATCGATAAGAAATAAAATAGTCATATGAGATCTTGTTAGATTCGTCTCAATATATATTTTTTAAATATCAAGTTTTTATAATTTTTATACATGTAAAATTAAAAATATTTACGTTTTAAGTTGTGTCTCGGAGACCGTGAAAAAGTAAATGGGCCTATCATTTAGGGATGGAGGGAGTACAATAGAAACATTATAAATCAAGCAAATGGACCTAAACTCAATAAACAACCTGATCTTCTCCTAATTCTGCGAGAATGGAACCTGAGATCTTTTCGAAAATAGCTCAAACCCTATATCACTTTATTGTTATAAAGCGGGACATAAAAAAGGGGAAAGAATCCTAACTGTTCAAGTCATGTATTATGTGCTTCACAATTCACATACACATAATCATAATGTTGTGATAAAATAATATTCCATATTATGATGGTAAGTGTCATGTTATATTGATTTTTTGATATATGAAACATAATTCTTGACTTCGCATTGAGAAACTATAGTACGTGTAAATCGTTGGGAAAATGCATAATTTGAAATGATCAACCCATTAAGAAATTGTGGAGGATATTAGGACAAATCCTTAAAGATGATCCAACTCAATTTGACAATAAAAAAGAAAAACGCACGTAATTATTATTTCACATTGTAAGACCTTATTATATCACTACTAGAATAGAAGGCTTGTACTGTGAAGTCTATATACATTACACAATATACTAACAAGAGGAATAATGGAGCCCATGGGCCGCAAAATTGGTTAAGTTAGAGTAAATTCACTTCGCTTATGAGTTTAATTTCTCATATCAACAATTTCTTGGCAGAGTATGTCACATGAAGCTTGTCTGCGTGGTTTATGCTATTCTATCAACCCGAAACCTCCCAATGTGGTAGGACAACAAATAATGTCTCAAACAATTGATGTTGCTCAATGGGAAACATATTCTTGAACCCTGGACTTAATCCTTTGTAATGTTCCTTCAACTGCAATATCAAATGCATCTTTTATCCCCCTCAATCCAAAAGAGCTCCCATGCCTTCTATATATAACTCTTGGCAACATTTCAACAAGTTTCTCCCTCATCATCCTAACTTCATTACTTGGAATACTTCTCAATACATCTAATATTTTCTTCCCTTTATACACAACCACCTCTTTCTGTATAAACACAGAGAATTCATGATATTGCTCCTTTGGAAAATGCCAACCATATTGTTTCTTGGCTGATAAATCATCAAAAAACACAGGAATACAACCCGCCACGACCGAATCGAACGTAGACCGCCTCGTTGGTGTCTCCCCTGGTGGCTGCAAGCAAAAGCTCGCATGCAACATTGGTTTCGTGAACTTGAGAGGATCATGCTCACAAACTCCATGTGAGCAATCAACGAATTCGCACAAACTCGAATACCCTGTGCCCTCAGCACTTGTTTCAGTAGCGTTTTCGCATTCCAATCTAATACTCCTCCTTATATTCGGATTAACTGAAATCCCACCTCCACCAGCAAACAACATTAACGTCGACCTTTTCGACTTCTTCACTCGATTGATCCAAGATTGTAGGAACGACAAACTGGGAGGATGAAACGATGTCGGATAAGGTAATGCTCGTTCTTGCCATGGATAAGCTCTAGCTTCCAATGTCAAAACAGTTACATTGTAAAATTCAGGGAGTTCAAGAAAAGATGTCCCGAAATGAAGATGATCATTACTCAAAGGTTGTGCTAAATCCCAAGCCGACCGAGACACAACCATAAAATGATCATGTCCTAAATTCTTTTTCCAAATAGCAGGGGAATTTTCTTTGGACAAATAGTTGTACAAATCTAACCCATGTGCGAAACTATTGTTGACTTCTGGTCCATATAGGTATCGGATGCTATCTATGCCCCCGTAATAGGGGACATAGATCGCGTTAGCGAGATTTGGTTTAGTGGTTAGACACGGATATTCGAGCATCCTCCGGTGGAAGATTATCTCAAGCATTAAAGGGTCTGTCCTGAACCAACTTTGAGATTTGTTGTGAGTTTTGAGGCCGAGGCCTTGGTTGTGGAGATACGGACAGAAGTCGTCGAATACAGGGTAGGCAGAGCAGTCGATTAAGAGGTCAATGTTGAATTTTGGAGGGAGTTGGCGGATGAAGATCCATTTGTTTGTGCAGTCTTGGTAGGGGTCGGCGGCGGTGGAGGGTGTGGGGTGGTGGAGGAGGACGGCGGAAAGGAGGAGGAGGATGGTGGTTCTTGCAACCGGAGGAGGCATTGTGGTGGGGGGTGAGGGGGGGGGAGAAGAAATACGATGGTGGTGAGTGGTGATTATACAAAAACTGAAGTAAGATTAGCTAAATTTGAGGGACTCGATTGAATAAGTCGCATAACAAGTCGAGTCAGATAAACATTGCTTGTGTTGATCTGGCTTGCTAGAACCGCTACAATGATGGTAATATCAAAGTTCAAAAATTTGTTTCGAACATGATTTTCGGGTGATTAAAAAAAGAAATATTTCGTAAAAAGGTGGAAACAGAATGAAAATGTCGTAAAATTTTGGAAAACATAAAGAAACACAAAAAATTATACTCCTATAATATTCCCTCCATGTTCTTCACTTTTTTTCTTCCTCCAACCTTCAATCGCCCTCTCCACCACCACCAACACCAATCCCATTTAAAATCACAAAATCACCAACATCACTTACCCCCATCAAGTCAATAAATTTCATATGGCCCCTTTGATTATTGAAAATCAGTCAAATGAATGATCAAACTTTTGAGTATGTCAGATTGCCCCCTGAAAAAAAAATTATATCAATTTTCCCTCCAAACCCCTCTTTTCAAGGTCTAATTTTTCCCTAAATTTGATCGAAATAAACTTTTAACAAGAATAAAATAGAACTTTCATAAAAATTGAAGTTTTCGGTCACTTTTGTATATATAAAAGAGTTGGACTTCCTCAACAATATTTATTATACCAATAAAAATAAATATAACACCATAACAAGAGTATAATAAATGTTTTCAAGAAAGTCTAATTTTATATATACATTTAAAATTGAGTTTATATTTTATTTTTTGTGAAAATCCTGTTTTACATATGTTAAAAGTATATTTCAATTAAATTAAGGGAGGCAACTTTTTTTTTTGATAAGTAACCCAATATAATATTAACCACTGTTTTGGCTTTTGGGGCCATTACAACTAAAATCCAACATATTACAGTTTGTTAATGCATTAAAAGCAGGAATTACAACATTTCTAAGATTATCAAAACATCCCATGCTGGTGGGTGTCCAAGTGATGCTACAACATTTTCGAGAGTCCTCCTTGAGCAAAAAACCAATTTCTTTGTTCTGATGAAGAGAGCAATTAAGGGAGGCAACTAAACCTGAAAAAGTTACTCATAGGGCAAATTAACCTATAAAATTATTTCAAAAACAACCTGACCTACTCAAAAAGTTGATCCCGTTTATTCGATTTTTAAGACGAGGGGAGGCATATGAAATTTAGCCAATGTAGAATTTAAAATAAAGGGCTCCAGTGCTCCACCCAAATGTTTGACCCAGACCCAAAGTTTTATCCTCTAGCTGATTTACCCATTGGCTAAGCAGACAAAGGGTGTGGACTGTGGACCATCCAAGTGGTGAGAGGGAGCCCAATAACTAAAAAGCAACTTCGTTGATTGATTGTCAGCCACGTGGCACTGCATTGGAGACTCAACTGAGCTTCGACAACTGTGTATCTCCACGAGCGGACACGTGACCAACATGCCCGACATACACCTCTATTTTTGGTATCCATTTATCACCCAACGCCACAAATTTATTTTCTAAAAATACCATTTCTTACTTTCGAGCGTATTTAAGTCTATTTCCGGAGAATATTCAAATTAAACTTTACAAGATTTAGAGTTTAGAAAATTTTTTAAATATATATACAAGAGTGAGTAAGTAATAATTATTTTATAATACGTGTTGCAGCATATATGTTCATTATGCATAATACTTATCTATTTGTATTTGCAGTGAATATTCCATTATATTTACAATTTTAAATTTAGACAGAATATTAAATATATAAGTAATAATTGATTTTATTACATGTGTTTCAGTATATATGTTAAGATGACAAAAACTATATTTGATATAAAATTTAAAGTGAAAGGAGTTTGTTAGACATGTTACTTAATGTATACTCTGTATATATTTATATATATAATATATATGTTTGCATATATTATACTTTTTATTATTAATTTTTTGGTTTAATATCACAATCGACCATACATGTTTTGCAATATTTTTACTATTCGATTATTCATCTTTCAATTTGACTTCTGTGATCGTTCAATATTTCAATCATATCTCGATTAATTTTGGATTAAGTTGATATTATTAGTGGCTGATCCCTGCATAATTAAAAAGGGGTTGTCATTATACTTTTAATTATCATGTGATCAATTAAATTAAAAGGTTTATTAACCGTAAGTTATTAAAAAAATAAATTAAATTGTAATTCTATATAAGGAGACCATTGTCAAAATTCATTCATAAACAAAAAGGAAAAAAGTTCAACATTTGACAAGGATGTGTCTGTGTAACTTGATTCATCAAATTATGTCGTAGGTTGCCCTATTTGGCACGTAACATTTTATTGTTGGTACGGAAAACAAGAAGGAACATAAACCCCTCCATACCTTTATTTAATTCTACTTTCTATTTCTGAAATTCAATTTAATAACTTTGGTCATTAGTTATTACTCTATTAGACGATAATGAATAGAATAGTCTCGTAAAATTTTGTTAGATTCATTTTAATATGTAGTTTTATCAGAATTGGGAATGAGATTTTCACCTCATCCAGTTTTTTTGCGACGAAATAAAATGTAAAAGTATTCGAAATCTAAGTATTTTATTGAAATATTTACGTTTTAACACGTATATCATTAATCGTGAAAAGTAAAACGAGATTTAAAAAAATGGAAGGAGTGAGTAAATAGCTCTATAAATACCCAACTTTTCTGACCACAATATTCTTCCTCTCCTTCCCGCTGTCTCTTTTTCTGCATTCATATTTTTATTTTCCGTTTATATTACGGTGTTTCTTATAACAATAAAACAAAAGTTCTTCTGCTGAAAAATCAGGTAAATTTTGCTGTTTTAAATATGTCCTAAAATCATTTATTTAATTTGTTTGATCACCTAAATTGCAAAGAGTAGCTGCAAATAGTGTATATGTTGTCCTCTTTGAATTATAATATGTGTTGGGTATTATTCTGCCTAATCATGATATGACAGCAAAATTGTTTAGCTTATAGTTGGTCGTTTAATTATAGTTGCATTATTTTGTCGGTTGCTTAAATATGTTAACATTTTGTCAGGTGTCTTAATCAGTTTAGAGGAACTAATCCTATATTTAATAGTCGGCAGATAGTTCATGTGATTGGTTCCTAACACCCGTCGAGATTGTTGTCCACTTAGAACTTTGATGGTCGACTATTTAAATTGTAAATTATGTTGTGGTAAAGATGATTATATTTTTAATATTTTGTACTATTAACATGTATTAACAAAGATTGTATTAATTTGCGTGTAAGAGTGATTAAATTGGGGAGTATAATAATACTGTAATCGCGAGTATTGATTCCTATCAACACTTTTTGATCGAGCCTGTTACAGAGGGATTGCCTAGTGTGGGCTACATGGCTGACGTGGTTTCCAAGTTATTGCGTCAGTGTATACTCTGCGAGTAACGTCCTCCGTTATGAAAAAGATTGTATTATTTTTTAATTTTGACGATTGGAAAAGAGTAAGACAATCTTTTAGGGACGTGGGTAGTATTTTATTCTATTTGGCAATTATGGAGCTTCTGCTGAGAAGAAAGTCACATGGAGAGTAGAAGATGAGTGAAGATCTTCTTTGCCATATTTGGCCCTGAGTTTGGAGGAAAAACAATCAACCATACGTAATAGTTGTTCTAGTTACATAACATCAGATTCGAATATCCTATATTTTCCAGTCAAATACTTATTCAAGAGGGGCAAAAAGTAAATTGATGATTGCTTATAGGTGCACTTAGACCTTAGTATGATTGTTTTATCTTAGGATTCGAAATTATGTATTTAGTCACATATGTTAGTGATATATGCAACTTGTAGATTTTGCATATTGTTTATGTGCTCTTTTTGAATGTAGATTATATTGATCTAAGCATTGGTATTGAAAGCTTAAAGTTCAATGTTTTCTTCACCATTTTCGCGTAGCCTTCTGTTTACCAGACAAACTATTTCCTCACTGAATTTGATTGCTTTCGCCATTTTTAATTATCTTAGTTCCTTCCTTTGCTAGAGTGTTGTATATCGTTAGTGTTTCAATAACACTACCTCATCGTGGATTTTATACTATACTTGATGTGTGTACTTTTGTAATGATCTTAAGGTCTCTCTAGTAACAAAGCACTTCTCATATTCGCGTTCACAGTTTTTGAAGGCGAACCATCTATCCATTTCCAGATCATCAGAAAGCTGCATCGAGGTTTTGGTCAATAATGTCCAAGTTTCTTGCATAAATGCAGTGTGGCTTTGGAGATGAGGTATCATATACACAGTAATGTCTTTATAATTATTGGTGAAGGCAAGCGATTATGATTTTTCTTCTTTGTCTCTCAGATCTTTGGTAGCCAGTGCTTGATGGAATGCTCTCCCAGCAGCAGTGATAAAACGACATTAAAAAGGTGGTTTTTTATAGATAAAAGAGTTGGATAAACAAGGTATTCCAAATATAGGATCACCAATCTTTCTCTGGAGAAGGTGTCAAATATAATAAGATCAGTGTCTACTGACAAATTAGTCCTCGAAGAAAATGGATTTGACAAGAACGAAGGGTTCCTCTGTTTTGACTGATCCTGCAGCTATAAACAAATCTAGGCTCGGGATCCATTCCGGTATTTTATCATGTCCTCAATCTGGAAACTCATTTTCTAGTGGTGTTCTAACAATTCCAAGGAAGAAGACCGGAAAAGTTGAAGATGTATGGTCCAATGCTTGGCTTGATGCAATGAAAGCTTCTTCACCTCCTCGCAAGAAGATACTGCAAGTTTTGAATGGTGACGTTCCTTCTGAAGATGATATCGCTTATCATGCTTGGATGGTATTATTTTCTCTTTTCCAGTTTACTACTTCTTGGAGCTAATATGAAGGCGGTATCAGATTGATTAATTTCTTGTCTTCAAAAAAATCTCTCAGGTCAAGTATCCTTCAGCCCTCAGCTCATTTGAGCTAATACTGAAGCAAATGAAGAGTAGGAAGATAGTGTTGTTCTTAGATTATGATGGCACACTTTCTCCAATCGTTGATGACCCTGATCGTGCTTTTATGTCTGCTGATGTAAGTAGTCTGACTAATATGTTTTGACTAATGAGGACTTGTAACTTTAACATTGCACTAACATGAGCACGTTTCTCCAGATGCGTTCAGTTGTTAAGAGTGTTGCGAAATATTTCCCAACAGCCATCATTAGTGGGAGGGGCCGTGATAAGGTACAAAAGAGTAATTCTTGAGTTAGAGATCTATGAGTCTGAGTTGAGTCATATTATTCCAGTTCAGCTTTTACCTATCTTTCGTCAGAAAAGTTTCTTTATCTGCATTTCAGGTTTTTGAATTTGTTGGGTTAAATGAACTATGTTATGCTGGTAGTCATGGTACAGACATAACGTTCCCAGTACTAGTCGATAAGTCCGTGAACCATTTGGATATTACTAAATTTACTGACAAGCAGGTAAGACATTGAAGATTATTTTATGACACTCATCATAGTATGTGTCTGTGTCGTATGTCATTCAGTATGCTCTTTAATTTCGCTTTACTTATTCTTGGATTCACTTTTTGTCTCTAGGGAAAGGAGGTAAACCTCTTCCAGCCTGCCCATGAATTCGTACCAATGATCGATGAGGTGTAGGACAGCATCTAATCGTACATCTATAGTTTTCAAATTTAGCTTATGGCCCGTCTAAATATTGCTTGACAATGTTTCAGGTCTTTAGAACCCTTGTCAAAATCACTGAGGATATAAAGGGAGCAAAAGTTGAGAACAATAAGTTTTGCGCTGCTGTACATTATCGTAACGTGGACAAGAATGTGAGTGTTCCTTTAACAAAGACCAATATCACATGATGTTCATCTTGCTGCAGTATTTAATCCATCCACTTTGAGCCACCTTCATTTTTTTCCTGATATTAATTTTAACTGCAGAATTGGCCTACAATTTCCCAGCGTGTTCATGATCTATTGAAAGATTACCCTCTCTTACGACTAACTTATGGACGGAAGGTAGTTCATTCAGTTTCCTTTTCCCAACCTCCCTCTTCAATGATATATGTATCTATACAATGTATATTGCTGTGATAAATTGAAATTATCCAACCTGTGGCATCGTGTTATTTCAAAAGGGCAGATTGCCCATAAGGTTACATGAACAAACATTATACTCTCTTTTTCCGAATAGCCTGCAAATTTCTTGTTGATGTCCGGGCAGGTTTTTAGGGAACACCTGGAGGTTGTGTAATTTTCACATTTTTGAAAAACACAAGGGGGTATCTTCATTTTGATAACATAGGGAATAATGTGCATTTCTTGCATAAAGATGGGTAAATTATATATTTCTCTATGTTGCTCCTTCGGTGATGCTTTCTCTTGTCATCTTCTAGGTTTTTGAGGTCCGTCCTATGATAGACTGGAATAAGGGAAAAGCGGTTGAATTCCTTCTTGAAACATTAGGTGAGTTACTTCCATTAGATCTATTCTCACCAGTATATTGTCGATAATAGCATGTTCATTTCAGTAACATTAAGATTTAGGCCGATCTTGTGAATCTGGTGGTGTTTTTTCAAGAATATAAGCACAAATATCTTTTCGTCTAATAATGAACAAGAACATCAAAATGTGTTTGGTTATGTTTTGCTTTATGTCACTCGTTATTGAAAACGTCTACTTTTTGTTTTCGTTGAAAAAATAGACGACAAACCAAGTTTTTATTTTTTGATCTTCACAAAGAACACACAAAATAAAGTGGTTTGTCCAGGGCAATCTAGTTCTTCTTGTTTTGATTTTAAAACGTTCTACAAAATGCTTACAGGACTCGGCCACAGTGAAGATGTGCTTCCCATTTATATTGGGGATGATCGTACTGATGAAGATGCATTTAAGGTATAAGCGTATGACATACCCTTGCAAAATCTCACTTTGAGATCTCTACTGTTTTCTACGAGTTTATAAAGAAAATGGACAGGATCGTTTCATTAACAAAGAAACTCGATCTGCGATCCAGGTATTGAGAGATAGAAATCAAGGTTTTGGAATTCTGGTGTCAACCATCCCCAAAGAAAGCGACGCCTTCTTCTCTCTGAGGGACACTTCCGAGGTAGTCTCTTAAACATTATCTTCACTATATCTAAGAACTTGTTTACATAGTTTCTCTGAGTTTATTAGCTTAAACGTAACATTGTCGATACATTGCAGGTAAAAAGGTTCCTGAAATTCCTTGTAAAAATGAAAGAGCATGAAGCACTATAGATTCGACTTTCGCGAACAATAAAGGAAAGCAGATGCAGTTTGCAAGAAAAATAAAGAGCAGCTTCAAGTGATCTGCATGAACTAGTTTAGTACACAGTGATTGTTGTCGTTTGTGGTCTTTTGTTAGTAAGTTAGTAACATTGTAATTGTCAAACTGATGCCTAATGCTTTGGATGAGATGCGTAGATTACAAAGCAGCGTATAATACGATGTCGTTTCTAGTATTTTATTCGATATCACAACTATAGTTATGTAACCTAAACATTTTATTAAAAGAATGCGTTCGAGTTAGAAGTGATCCCTAGTAAAGAAATTACATTTATCAAATAATTGTATCGTAATACGTAAGAGGATAAAAGTTGCGATTTAAACAATACATAAATTGTGTATCAACATCGAATATTTGTACTGCAATCTCTAATAAAATCCCATTAATAACGGTTTTTCTTTTAAATTAGCGATAATGTGAGTTTCAAAACCACGACATTCTAATCATTAGCAACGACCTTACAACAATCTTTTCAACTAGTTTATTCGATTAACTCCATTAATAACAGTTTGTTGATCCACTCTACTCTACACTAGTCAGAAAATTGAAAATGTCAGCAGCTACATTGCAATCTCCGCTCTCAACTCTCCTCTCCTCTTCTCCTCTTCAGGTACTTGTCCCAAAAACATTGTCCACTTCAAGTTTCAGTTATAGATTAAATTGTTTTAAATTTGTAGCTGTCCCAAAAAGTTTGTCCAGTTTGATTCTCCGTATTTTATTTAGTTTAATGGTTGAAGATATTGTTTGACATTGCTTGTTGACGATATAGGAGAAGAAGCTGAGATTCGCTTCAGTGTCTGTGAAGCCGGCGGCTCTGATCATCAGGCCGCCTCGATCGCTTTCTCTTGTCCGCGCTACTGACTTCTCGTCTTCCACTGACACTAGTATGATGCTAATTTCATTATTATTGTCTGTATATTGGAAGACGTCATATTCATATAGTCGAACTCACTGGGATAAGGCTAAAGACTTGCTTTGATTTGGTTTATGTACTACCTCCATTTCAACAAGATCTCAATAATAGAGCACAGTTTCTTTTGTAATGGCCAAAATTAGTGAACTTTAGAACCGTAATTGAAACATAACTTTGATTTGGATCAAAATTATCATGTTAATAGTAAAATATGTTAAAAATACTATTTTTTGATATATATTTTACCAAACACTACAATAGTTTTCATGGTTTATGTTATTTTCACAAGAAATGATGGAAATATGTCATTTTTGCTATGTTACTCAAGATATACATATAATTCAGTACAAAATTTAAACTGAAGACTAGACTGTCTATTTGGAATGGAGGGAGTATATTTTTTAAAGAACTAATTAGTGTCTCTTTTTGTAGTTACAAGTACTGAACTAGATGCTGTGACGAGATACAGCGAGATTGTTCCCGACACAGTTATCTTTGATGATTTCGAGAGGTAGGACATTTGTTTTAAATGTTTATCTAATTATTGCCGCTCATTTGAAACTTTCAGTTTAAAGCAGCTAAAATATGATCTATGGATTAACTTAATTTCGAATGTGCAAGTTGGATTCTGAGTGTTTATCTGATTACTAGAAATTGTACTTCCTAATCGTCATTTAGTTTGAATGAGCAGAGTTATATTATGAAGTTATTTGAGGATTTATTTTTTGTTGTACCTAAATGTCCTTATTCTAACATCCATGTGAAATTGGCAGGTTTCCTCCAACAGCCGCTACAGTGAGCTCGTCTCTGCTATTAGGTATATGTGGTCTTCCGGATTCTAAATTTAAGGTGACTCCTTAGTAAAACGAACGATTTTCACTTCTTCTTTTTTTCCTTTTCGGTGCATTGTTTCATTCACTAAATTATTGCTTCCAATTCACCTCCTAATATATATCACGAGCTGAAAGTAGCATGCTTTGCAACAAAATATACTTGTAAACTATGCAAACATGAAAGAGAATACTGAAAATCATTAAACGTTGGGCATGCATCTTCAGTCGTGACTTGGTTCTACATTAAATTTTGATCATAAGGTATACTCAGTATTACTTTTCCTAATGCACAAGAGCTTTGGTTGTAGAGTTCTGTGGATAGAGCTTTAGCAGATTCTGAGTGTTTCAATTTAGAGAACCCTGCGTCTCGGATGTCATGTTTCTCCGATAAGGTATGATTTCTAAATACAGCTCATTGTCCTTAGAGCATTTCCAAGTACATAGTTGGGTTTACTAATAGCCTTCTTAAACAATAGGCTCTCGTGAATGTTGGAGGTGGGCTAGCAAAGCTAGTTCCTGG
This sequence comes from Echium plantagineum, assembly GCA_003412495.2. Taxonomy (NCBI): domain Eukaryota; kingdom Viridiplantae; phylum Streptophyta; class Magnoliopsida; order Boraginales; family Boraginaceae; genus Echium; species Echium plantagineum. The sequence goes on from CM016562.1 coordinate 43,937,242, forward strand.
TCGAGTTTCTACAGAAGTTGATGCTCGTCTAGCTTATGACACCCAGGCTATAATCCGTAAGGTGATTACAATTGTTGAAGCTCCACATGTTTAATTCAATAATCTTTTTCCTTTCCCCTAAATTATTATTTATAGGTCATGAGCTATATACTTAGTAAGAACCTTAAAATATTTATCCATTTTTTTATCCTTATGAAGGACTTATGGCTAATTTTTGTATAAGTTGATCCTTCCAGGTGCATGATCTTTTGAGGATGTATAATAAAGTTGAAGTTCCAGCTGAACGTTTGTTGTTCAAGATTCCTTCAACTTGGCAGGTTCATAGAGATCCTATACTTTTCAGTTAATGTTCTTTTCCTATATGGGCCCTAATCTCTCCTTTTCAATAGGGAATCGAGGCTTCTAAATTGCTAGAAGCTGAGGGAATTCAAACACACTTGACATTTGTGTACAGGTATCGGGCAATATCATTCAAGAGCAAAAAAAAAACATAAAATCTTTGACTCCATAGAACATGGAAACAGCTTTCCTTATGCAATTAAAAATAAATAAATTATGCATTTAATTAGGGAGTATTTTAATTGTTTCATTTCTACTGTAAGTATCCATTAAAGTTAAAGTTACGCTTCATCATTTGAGCAATAAGTTTGTAGAATAGTGTTTGACACCAAACACCTGTAGCTTTTGTCAAGCAGCAGCTGCAGCCCAAGCTGGCACTTCGGTTATCCAGATATTTGTTGGTCGCCTTAGGGTAAGTCTTCTCTAGATGGCATTCGTCTTTAAAATGCACATTGATTATAAGTAATAATATGTTATTTATATCAGGATTGGGCGCGTAACCACACAGGTGACTCAGAAATAGAAACTGCTGTAAGAAGAGGAGAAGACCCTGGGTTGGCATTGGTTAGTTTATCAACTCCTCTAGTTTCAAAATGGTTACAAATTTCTCCTCAGATTTGAGATCTTGCCCTTGTGCTTAACATACTTGTAAATTCTCAACAACGCAAAGGCCCAGTGCGGCACATCCTTTACATATTTAGGCATTGAGTGATCCTCTCGTAGAAGGTGGACAATGCAGTTGCCATGGCCTGTATCCCTGCGTACTTATTAATTTTGTTCCTCATTAGAAGCTCTGAATTGAAGTATTGCCACCTATCCTTGTTTCTTTTCTTTATCTAACAACCTGTACTGTTTTCCATCCATCTTCAGACATTAACTTCAAATTAATTGCTTTCGCTTATATTCCATAAAATGGTCTCAAAGGCTAGCAAAGGGGAGGTTATAAGTTGTATAACTTCTTGTTTCCTAATAGTTTGTTTGATATAGCTATTTATCCTGACCTTTTTCTTTACTATATGGTAGGTGACAAAAGCTTATAACTATATTCACAAGAACGGATACAAATCAAAGCTCATGGCAGCAGCCATAAGAAACAAACAAGATGTCTTCAATCTTTTAGGGTGAGAATGATGCTTATACTCTTTTGGAACTTACATGAGCTCTAAATCCAGTCATTCTCTAATGCGGTGTGTTGCTTCTACCTATCCCAGGGTTGATTACATCATAACCCCTTTGAAGATATTGCAGTCTCTCAAAGAATCTGTGACACCTCCGGATGAGAAGTACTCTCTGGTGAGAAGGTTGTCATCAGAAGCTGCTGCTGCCTACAACTTCAGCAATGAGGAGGTCAGCATTCATCTGTCCCTTTACCTGTATTTCCTTTCGATGAGCATTAATTGTGGGCACTTGTTGAGCAATACATTATAATTTAACAAAGGTTATGCATCGTCAAATATATAAATGTTTGTCAGAAAAAGGGTTCCCGTCGAGCTCTATTCAGGTTAAACTTATATGTGAGCCAGAATTCTAACCAACATGCGCTTACAGCGAAGCTCTGCTGGAAGCCTAAGCATAGTTATATAATTTTGTATACATGCTGTTCCTGAAAGATGTGATACAGTATTTTATTTCTGAAGTATGATTGTTAGTGTGTGAATCTGACACCTAAATGTATAACCAACAGCTCGTAAAGTGGGATCAGTATAGCTTTTCCTCAGCGATGGGACCTGCAGCTGTTGAGCTTCTCGCTAGCGGGTTGGACGGCCATGCCAACCAATCCAGGCGGCTCGAGGAGTTCTTTGGGAAGATATGGCCTCCTCCAAATGTGTAAAATCTGTAGCAAACTATCTATAAGATGTCTCTTCATATGCTGATACTCCAAACAAAAGTCATCTATGTCTCATCGCTGTACACTTGCACAACTAATGAAATTCAATAAATCGATCTTTTACTATGTATCTCCAACATATATGGTGGTCTTAAGAGGTAACAAATAATGCTTAGTAAACCATTCCACTATAATTGCATATCAAATTGGAGATTGGTACTTGGTAGCATAGTAAACCATTGCACCCGGAACTGCATTTGTGCAAGGGATGACCTGCTTGTGTGTGGTTACCCAGAATCCGAACACTTATGAGGTGGAGTATCCGACCGCTAGACGCACATCCCAGATTACCTCCTCTGTTAGGTGATGAGGCGCCTAAGATGAGCGCATCATACTATATAAATCAAAAGTGCAATATAAATGTAGTGATGTACGCCATTAAAATACTGCAAGTAGCTGATATGGTGGAGTACGATCAAAAGTGAAGCATGCATGTTAAAATTAATAATGTAGGTGGGTTGGACTCATTCTCAAACACTAGCAATTTTAAACCGTCGAAGTCTATGTCATCTTTTTTCTTTCACCAACTTGCTCATCGACCTACATACCCAACCTTGCTTTATTTAATCAATTAATCATCATGTCTAATAGTATTATTATTATGTCATCAAATTTGTATCTTTGTTTTCATTGGTGGGTATCAATATGTGTTAATTATTAGGCAAGTTGTATGTTTGTATCACATTTGATTGACCAATGTGTTCATAAGCATAGATTATAAATTTATAATAAAGCAAATGTTCATAATCACGAGTTCATAGAGTATGAATATGAAGTTCAAATGAGATTATGCCGGTTGTTTAATTTTAAGTAATAATTTAATGAAATTTGATGATGAGATATGGTCCAATAACATCCACATGTTTTAATCATCATGCAATATTAGAAAGTTTTGGTGAAAGAGTACAGGAGAATATAATTTGAAGATCTTTTCACATTACTTCGCTAATTTAACTTTTTTTTTAAAGAAAAATTATCCAACAAATCGAAGTCATGTATAATGAATAGACCACGTTGTTTTAACGTTAATGACTTGAGACATCACTCACATAATCACATTTAAAGAAAAAGTTAATTCACCTTTTAAACAGATCATGTATGACCGCTAATTTGAAGGATAATTTCGTAAATTAACATTTTATCCTCCTAAACCCCCATAATAATCTTTATTTCCCCACAAACTTTTCGAATTAGTGTTTTCACCCCAACAAACGGCATCTCCACCCTCAACAAAGCCACCCACCACACCTCACCGGTCAACTCGATAAATAAAGTATTTTTTGTTTTATTATATTTACCACTACTCTAATGCGAATGGTGGGTGAGGAATACCTATAGACTATATGCATCATTTTCTCCAAAATCCAACATCTTTTTTATGTGAATGGTGGAGTAAAGGTTATTTGGGATTTAGGAGGACAAAAATATAAATTGACGAATTTGTTTTTTTACTGTAAGGTGGTGAAGTTAGTCGAGCAAGACACTCTTTAGACATTAGTGATCATATATAATTGATTTGAAAGGTAAATATTTAAGTGACTTTTTTTTCAAACGTGAATGATGTTCGAGTCCATTAACATTGTTTTTATTTCATTAAACAAATGGGAGAGCGGGGCCATGACAAGAGCATCCGTCCACCTGAAGACACGTATGCTGAATGGGACCAAGCAACTAGTCAACTGTGTTTGTCGACATTGTGATACATATTATTAGAAGTTTTAGAACACTAAGGAATACATATATTACCATAGTCTATTTTAGTTCTTGATATCGACATACAAAAATGTTGATATCGACGTATTATTAATCTTCTTCTAATATACAAATTTATAATCAGTACACAATGTTTGTATCGTTCTTATTTTGAGGAGAAATTTGGCAGATTAGCACTATTAAGAAGTCTTTTTTAACTTAGAGCACCCACACTTCTTTTTTGCAAATCACTAGCACCATCCCTTATGAAAATACTATTTTGCCCTTACTTCATAAATCAACATCTTCTTCTTCACCATTCCACCACCACCAAACTTTTTCAACATCTTCTTCTTCTTCACCATTCCACAACCACCAAACTTTTTCTTTACCAACCACCACCACCATCACCACCTTTACAAGCTCACCATCACCAACAATATCAAATTCGAAAACTTTTCTTCCTCCTTCTTCACAAACCTACTATCATCTTCTTCTTCTTCTTCTTCACAAACCCACCAACTATCACATCATTTCCACCACCTCCACCTACC